>MU188350.1:78290-130888 GCA_016904865.1 Pissodes strobi
GGATGCATTGTCAATCATCAGATATTTGTGAAATAAAATCTTTCAAATTTTGAAAATTATCTACATAAAATATTGCCTCACGAATCCAGGTATCCCATCTAGTCATGTCAGGCTCAGATGGTAATGGCACTCCGGGCAAATTTGCCTTGTAAAACTGCACTCTTAATGGGGCCTTTATGAATATTATTTTTCACATTTGCTATTAGGTCACTGATCAACGGAAAGGAAGCTCTAATAATTTGCGCAACCCTTGTTAATCCGTGAGTTTACGTTAAGTTGCATGAATAAGATTTTTATGAAATATTTTTAATCTCTGTCCTGTCGTTATCATATATAGCGCAGCATCGGCAGGACAAGAAATCACCCCGTCGCGTCGTTAATAAAATCATTGCTGCCCCGAATTCGATGACTGAAAGCTGTTTTAAGAATAGTCCCACTTGTTCTTTTGTACCATTGATTTCTGCTTTGCCTATACCAAAATTCCATATAGCTCGGTGAATGCATATAAATTGAACGACATTACTTCTGCCTCTCCACAACAGCAAACAATGAGGTATGTACTTTTCCTGCAAATTTCCCAGTAGCTTCTCAGACTGAATTATCTGGTCCAGAAATTTTTTTAGATCACACCAAAAGAAAAGCAGTTGTAACTCGCTAACAAATAAAAATGTTTGATATTCAATCTCTATCAATTTAGTACGGCGGTTAGTCAGCGATGTTGGGAGCAACCTTGCATTTTTGAGTAGAGCATTGAGATTTGGCACAGTGGTAGTGCATACCCATACCTCACTTTTAAGAAGTGGAACCAAGTTTGCAACCACGGGAGAGCGGCGGTATGGCGGGTTGCATATCTGTCAAAGGCAAATTTGAGAAAATTGTTAAACGAGCACACCCGACCGTTTCTATGGGTGAATATCACTCACAAATATTACGGAAGGTATTCTGAAACGTAACTGGACCATGTGCCAGTCGCGTGGTGGCCGGTTGCCTACCCTCTAGGCGCAGAAACTAATAAAATCGATTTTGTAGTGCTAAGCTGAAGAATTGCAAGCTTGGGTTCTTAATAAAACTACAACAATTCTTGTTTCAGTATCCTTTTTAATGTCAACAGATACAACTGACAATTACTGACTTCTCGAATGCCGCTTTGACTTTTCTTACCTTGTTTGTTGTCGTTCTGAGGGCGGGTTGCGCCTTCTCGCATAACTCTCGCTTATCCTGAAATAAGGTCTATTTGCCATAGAATCAATTGTTATAAAATGGTTTTAATTAAAAAGTTAGTTTAATATAAGCGATAGACATGCAAGGAGGTGCAGTCCGCTCTAAATTTTCTACTATAAGGTAAGTACCCTTGTTTCGCAATTTAGATCAGAAAACCTTTACCAGCGCCTGAGACTTATCACCGCAGACAGCGGCAGATTACAACAATTCATCAAGACCTGGAGAAAGTTCAAATTTGGGGCGACAGAAATTTGGTCCAGTTCAATGCAGCAAAGATCCAAGCAGCCACGTTTACCAAGAGGGCTAATACGGCGGGCCCAGACATCATAATGGCAAGATCGACCATTTCTTCATTCTCGGTCACCAGCAATATGTCCTTGCATGACTACGTTGGTAACATCGCAAAATCAGCCTCCCATAAACTTGATGCGCTATTTCGCAACAAAAAACTGTATAAACCACAGCAGTTGCTCTTGCTTTACAAAGAGTAATAAGACCGTGCTTAGAATATTGCTCACACATCTGGGGTGCCCAGATGTGTGAGCTGCTTGATTCCATTCAGAAGCGAGCTGTACGTCTCCGAATCTGGATAGTCTGGAACACCGCAGGCATGTGGTCGAGATGTCCCTGTTATACAGACACTTTCACGGCAGATGTTCCCAGGATTTGGCCCGCCTCATCCCGCCCCTGGCAACGCCTGTCAAACAGTCGTGACGGACGGCAGGAGCACACCAGTTCGTCGTACAACTGGAAATACCTAGAACATCACTTTACAATATATCCTTTATCTGACACATTGCATCACTGTGGAACTCACTCCCAGGGCATCTATTTCCCCCTAATTACTACCTACAACTATTTAAGAACCGTGTCAATCAACATCTTCGCACACGCACCGCTCGTCGAGCGCCGTAGAATCTCCCTTTAGTGTGAGCCAATTCCATAAAAAAATCGGTTATTTCTTTTTTAACAGATTTAGTACCATGAAAGATTTAAATGTCTTTGTTGAAGAGCAGCAGAATAGAAAGCGAAGTAGAGACATTATTGACTGGCCTCTGTATACTGTATTAGAAATCTTAGCATGGAGATGACCTCATCGATCCATAATTAGACAAGCCAGCAAAGATAGATGCAGGAATCGCTACCCTGAGTAGGAATCTAAAAGCTTACCAGAAGCTAGAGATATTCCTGGTAATGTCATCGCGGATGCGTTAGATGCGGGCCTTCGCATTGAGCATAATTTAAGAACCAATAACCCAAAATGTCACAAGCGCTGCTTCGTACCGTGCGATTCAACCAAGCTCGCTAGAACTTAGAGAGATATGCAGATTAGTTGCCAAGAAAATATCGAACCATCCGTTCAGTTAGCTACACGGGAAAGTCTAGAAGAGGTGAAATCAGCTAATGACAAGATAGAATGAATTTTCTGTGGCAAGCACGGGCCAAGAGTCAATCCAACTCATAGACTGACTTTCACAGAAACTAGAAATGCGATAGAAGCCGCTGCAACAAAGAAACTATACAGTAAAATTTTAATCGCACTCCCGGGTTGGTAGGGTAGGCTCGGCATATGGTACCACAACAACTGTCGGACAAAGTATGTTCGAGACTTAAAAACTAACTCAAGTCTAGGCAAGAAATCGGAGCAGCTAGCTAAAGTACGTGACGTTGCACTTGAACAAGTGATCAAGCAAATAAATACTGAAAAGGAATGCAGTGAAGATGCACCTGCATTTCTGTTGGCTGATCTTGCCCGCAGTCATGCCGACAAAATGCTTGAAGAAAGAGTGAGTAACGGGTTTGTACACTCCAGCGGCTTTAAAGAAATGCTGCTTAATTCTGAGGGCTTCATACGAGGAGCAGAACGCCAGACAAGCGATCTCCCCAATCCGGAACCAGCCATCACCGTCAGTGTGCGGCTGGAAAGCCGGCTCGGAAGGATGGAGGCTGCTCTATAGAACTAAGCCTACAGCACAAGAGGCTTGTAAAGAAACGCCGCGCCGGTGTCATGTAAATATAAAAATAAATGCGCTGGGAAATGCAACTGCGCTAAATATAAAGTTCTTTGCTATGAGTTTTGCTGTTGCCCATGCTCTAAGTACCTTGATTAATACCAAAAAAAGTGCCAAAGTCTGATATTTATGACTCCAATTTGTGATGTAGGAAATAGATTTAGTATTATTACATTCCGTGATTACATCTAGTACAATGAATAATATTATCCATTAATAACGATATGGAGTTATACGCTTTAAATGATGCTGTTAAACTGTCTGTTTGTAATAAATATGGTTTTCTTAATCTTTTAGTTTTCTATACACCTTACAACCCAGGTAACCTAAAGTTAACTATTTTGATATTATTATATTTATGAGCAAACCGATTTAATACGTGAATGGGTTCATTCGGACCTGATTTATTTATATTTTGTCTGTGGAAATGGAGTCACTCACCAAAATCCCTAGCTTAACACTACAAAATCGATTGCAGTAGTTTCTGCCCCTGAGAGCAGGCAATCTGCCACCACGCGACTGGTACATACTCCAGTTACGTTCCAGAACATCTCCTGTAATATTTTTGAGTGGTACTCACCCATAGAATTGGTCGGGTGTGCTAGTTTAGCGATTTTTTCAAAATTGTCCCTGGCAGGTATGCAACCCGCCATACCGCTTCTCTCCCGTGGTTGCAAACTTGGTTCCACTTCTTAAAAGTTAGGTATGGGTATATACTAGCACTGTGCCAAATCTCAATACTCTACTCAAAAATGCAAGGTTTGACTAACCGCCGTACTAATTATTATAAATAAAACTGATGAACTCTCTTTATTCTTATATGATCTTAATTCTCCAAATATATTAGCACTTACAGAGCATTAGCTGGGAGAGGATGAGTTGATCGAAGTTAAGGATTTCACAGTGTTTGCCAACTTCTGTAGTCACAGTCAATACATGGTGGTTGTATGATACTCATGAAAGTACCGTTCACCTACTTCTGATTGTAGCATTTTTCTTGTGAGCCTTGATGTCCTATCTGAAATTCCGAATTCTGCATTTATTATTCTTATAGGAGATTTTAATCTAAACTTTTGTGATAGGAGTTCCATCTTTACTGTGCGCTTATGCCACTTACTTCGGTCATATGTCTTCCTCCACCACTATTGATTATATATGTTCTAATTATCGCGAGGAGGCTGTTGAATGTTTAATCGAAAACGCTGCTTTATCTGACCATGAGGCCGTTTTTTGTAGGTTTTTGATTGTCGTGCGGGAAGCAATAATCAAACCTAGATTTTGTCGAATATTTAGCGAAATCAATTACAATCGGTTTCATACGTTGTGTGCCTCTTCATGTTGGAGCACCGTGGTTGAGTCGCATGACCCAATATTGACTTTTCATGGTAAGGTGATGGATCTTTCCAATATTGCTTTTCCTATATCTAAAATAAATCCGAAAATTAAATACAAAAAATTCTGATTTACAAAAGGGCGCACAACTTCCTCAATAAATCTGCGATCACTACATAAAATCAAAAAGTTACGGTTTGTCCAGTTTTTCATATCTATTTCAACAAATACCGCTCTTTATATCGTTCTCTAATTAGAATAGGTAAAGAAAAATTATATTCAAAGCGTCTAATTACCTCCTCGAACACCCAGAAGGAGTGCTGGTACATCATCAATGACATCCGGCAAAGGAACAACCGCTGCTTAGCACCACTTCCCGAGATGATTTCAACAATTTCTACTGCAGTTGATGGACACGTTCACCATTAACGCAGGCGTGCCTCAGGTCGCAATACTTTCACCAACTCTATTCCTAATTTATATTAATGACCTGCTGACCGAAACGAATAATCCTGTTTACAGTTTTGCAGATGACAGTGCCCTTGTCTCTCAATTTAGATCAGAAAAACCTTTACTAGCGACTGAGACTTATCACCGCAGACAGGAGCAGATTACAGCAATTAATCAAGACATGGAGAAAATTCAAACTTGGAACGACAGATATTTGGTCCAGTTCAATGCAACAAAGACCCAAGCAGCCACGTTTACGAAGAGGGCCAATACATCGTTATGGCAGAATCGACTATTTCTTCATCTTCGTCAATCGAACTAGTGGGTGTCTCGGTCGACAGCAATATGTCCTGGCATGACCACGTTGCTAACATTGCAAAAATCAGCCTCCCAGAAGCTTGGTGCTGCGCTATTTCGCAACAATAAACTGTATACACCGCAGCAGTTGCTCTTGCTCTACAAAGCACAAATAAGACCGTACTTAGAATATTGCTTACACGTCTGGGGTGCCGCACCAAAGCACTCATCGGCGACCCGGAGGTGACCCGGAATTTGGATAGTCTGGAACAGTGCAAACATATGGCCGAGATGTCCCTGTTTTACGGATACTTTCACGGCAGATGTTCCCAGGATTTGGCCCGCCTTATCCCGCCCCTGGCAACGCCTGTCAGACAGTCACGGCAAGAGCGCATCAGTTCATCGTATAACTGGAAATATCTTGACTATCGCTTTACAAGAACTCCTTTGTCTGGCACACTGCATCACTGTGAGACTCAGTCCCAGGACATCTGTTTCCCCCTAATTACAATCTACAGCTATTCAAGAACCGTGTCAATAAACATCTTCGCATACACACCGCTCATCAAGCGCAGAACTACAGCATTGCTGACAATCTGCAGCAGAGCCATCAGCGATCTCAAGATCCAATGGTTTACTTATCAGGGGGTAAATATTCTGAATTCGTTTTTCTTCTTATCAACCGACGCCACCGAAGTTAAGCGACCACTGCTATCGATTAAAATCAAGAATAGTGCTGGTGAAGATTAACATCCTGCCAAAATTTTCCTCAATATGCCTGATGATGTACTCTTGGTCGTAGCCCAAGCAGTGGGAATTGGGTGCTTTTTCATCTTGCTTAACTACAGCCAACGTCATTCCAATCTATAAGAAGGTAAGTTTGGGTTCTCTCTTCTATCCACTTTATTAAAAGTCATTGAAAAGCTTGTAAAGACACGTATGCTTTCCTTTATTTATTCAAATCGGGTTCTAAGCAAACATCAATTTGGTTTCCGGGACAAAGTCAGTACCAACGATGCTGTGTATCATCTACTGCAGCAATTATACACTGAGACGAATGAGGGTGGAGGTTCTGTTGTTGTTTTTTTGTGACCTCTTAAAGGCTATTGACTGCATCAGTTATGATATTCTACTTCAGAAGCTCGAATGTTATGGCTTTAGAGGTCAGACTTTGTCCTGGCTTTCTTCTTTCCTTACGGGACCTACATGCTCTAATTGTTAATTTATTGGAATCCTCAGGGTTCACTCTTGGATCCTATTTTATTTCTGCTTTACATCAATGATCTTGCAGTGCTTCGGATTAGTGGTCAATTCACCATCTTTGCAGATGATACATTCAATTTGTGGCATGGTCAGGATCCTATATTACTTCATAGAACCATATTGCAGGATCTTGAGAGAGTTAAATTATGGTGCGATCCAATCAGTTTAAATCCTACAAAGTCAAAACCCATATCCTTCAAGGGCAATTTAATGCATATATCAGTGGGTAACTCTCCGATTGCTTGTACATCTGAAAGCAAATTTCTTGGCATTATTATAGATAATAATCTCAGGTTCGATACTCATATCAAGGACCTAGCCAATAAACTACCTCATGCCTGTTTTGCAATCAGGGTGGCTGTTCAAGAGCTTGGCTCAGATATTGGCAGGATGGTGTATTTTGCTCTCTTTGAATCGCACCTTCGTTACGGAATACTTTTCTGATGAAATGCTAGCAGTTACCTAATACAAATGCTGCTAATTATTCATATTTCTCCGGACAGACATATCGGCCTCTATTTCTTCGTGAGAAAATAATGACTCTTCCTTGCCTATTCATGAGATTGCTTGCCTCATCTTTAAAAGTCGAGATAGATTTTTGGTGAATAATCCTGGGTACCCAAGCAGGAATCAAAATATACTTAGACTTCCCCAACCATCTTCCAGCTAGACAAGAAAGTCTATATGTTACAAGGTTATTCATATATTCAACCATCTTCCTCAAAGCGCAATGGGTCTACATGCCTTTCTGAATTTAAAAGAAGGGGAAAGAAGGTTCTCATTGAAAAGGCATCAATAAAGCATTTGATTTATAGGAACTTAATTCGGCAAAAAGAAATGTGTAATGTTTCTTGAATAAAACGGGTAAGAAAAAAAGCACAGAAATCCTAAAACATGCTTGGGTATGCAATAGTTCATAAAATATGCATTTCTTCTTTAAAAACACATAAATATGCAAATTCGGTAATATTCAAATTTTAGGTTACCAATTTGTTTGTACTGCTATCATTATCATTATCATTATCATATTTGGATAGATATCTGGAGACACATTGAAACTTTTAAGGGGAGATATATTTTAGTTAATAAATTTAAGTAATCCTGCTTTAAGTTGTATGTGTATATTATACAATATGTGTTAATTACTGTTAAGTATTTATTCTCATGGAGGTGATTCTTGGCTCAATTTCAAATATAAAAGTTCGTATAAACCTATTTTCCAAAATGCTTGACCTTCGATGTACAAGGTGCTAAATTTTAATTTTTTTTCAGATTTAACTTTCAGACATTACACTTAATGTCGATGCCCAAATCTCCATTTCACCGGTGTGATCGATCTCCCCCCGATTGGGGTGGTGGAGTCCGTTTATATCCTAAGAACCCTTTTCACTCTGAGGGGCTGCATATTAGTGAAAAGATGGCTTTGAGAATTTGTGGTTGAAGATCAACCTAGACTTTAAGACTACTCTTATTTGGGGGATAATATATCAACCAAAGGGAAGTTCTGCCCATTAATTTCAATTCTAGGAGATTACATTGATTTTTTATTTTCCGAAGTTTCCCATACTGGAAGTACATGACACCTTTGAATTCACACAGTTCATAAATGAATCTACTAGAGTCTCTGCCACCTGCTCACCAGTCATCTCTGCATAGCTAATATTGTCACCTACTAAGCAAATCTAAGCGCTGATAGTATTACCTAATATATTGAAGTTTCAAAGACTTGCAATATAGAACTGTCCAAAAACTTTTCACTTTTAGAGATTTTCGTAATTTTGTAATAATGGTTTGTCGAGTATACCATGGGATGTTCTTTATTACTTGGAAAATATTGAGATGAAGGTAGAATTGCTGACAACTTCACTTGCGTTATTGTATGAAATCCATGCTCCATTTAAAAACTGTTCTTATTAGCAAACCACCAGTTGGCTTACTCCTGCACTTAAAGGCCTTATGAGTAAGAGCGACAGAGCTTTTGCAAAATATAATTCTAGTGTTTTGGAGGAACATTGGGGACAGTAGAAGACGCTTCGAAACTTCACTGTTAGTTTTGTTCGCAGGGAAAAGGCTGGACACCTCAACTTCTTAGATTCTCAGAACAGGCTTGTAGAGGGGCCTCAAGGGAGTGAATGTTTTTCGCAGTACTCGGTTGAGCCTTTAAGTTAACTTTACCGACCGATTAGGCATTAACTTGCACAAAAATGTGTTAGGGGCAAACGATCGTTAATGTAAGAAAACTGGCTTATGAAATGGCAACCCTTACTAATTGTTAAATTGACAATCAAACAAGGAAGCTGGACGCGAATGGTTTCCTAGATTTAGGTCCAGACATGCAAAATTAAGTCGTCATTAGAATAAATTGGGAAAACATTTTCGTCGCGGTAAAAGAATTTATAATTCAGGCGAAACCGCTGTTATAACGGTCCAAAAACCAATCAATATTGCTGCCCAGAAAATAATCGAGCAGGTTTCTGCATGCACAAGCGCCGAAAGAGTTTTACTAGTCGCTACTTGCTGTGTTATATCAGCATCAACGAATATAATATCATCAGTCATGGTTTTTCCACGAAAAATGTTTAATCCTTGAATGACTAATGGAGCAACATATGGTACTTTGGGATTGGTTTCCAATTCTGGATGGATGACTAGCGAATTGTCTCTAAGCGCTGAAAAGCACTTTATTTAACATATGTCCAGCTCAAAAGTGAACCCTTCGCTTCTAATATTTGACAACTACGAAAACTGACTGGTTATATAAGGAATAAATCTGGGTAAGGAAAACGGAGTACTTCCAACAGGCTCCAACCATTAAATATCTCTGTGTTACTTCCGTTTAAATCATTATTCAATACTGTCTTACAAACATGACTTTTACGACTCCCTTGGATACCTACTTCTATTTTTGATAACGCCGGCTGTTACTAATGCATTTGAAAAATCGATACTCCGGATTTCGAAAAAGTGGGATTTGTCCTTTGGATAAACTCATATTTACAAATGACGGCCTTGCAATTAGTAGCGTAACTGATAGGAATATGGATCAAACAATGTAGATCTCCACCAGTTATCGGTACAAATAAACCATCAACGTCAAGCTGCATTCAAGCAAATATTATCTGGGAGAAAAATTATTCCTTACTTTCACGATCAGTTAGTTTAAGCACAACTCTTACATAAAATTAAAGCAAAGAAACTTTCGTTAGTCCACAAGAATTTAAAGGATACCAAAAAGCTTAAGAACGAAAAAATCAGAGAGCTAAGAGTGAAAAAGTTAGTAGTATTACCGCCATGGACACTCCAGAGAAGATCGCCCTAGAAGCTAAACAGAAGGAGAGAGCAAGAAAAACTACTAAAAAGAAAAATATCGTGAAAAGAGAAATATTGGATGAAGACTCAACGGACATAGAAAATGAAAACGCGCTGTAACTAAAAATTCTGATGATGATATTGATTTTGTAGGAAAAATCGATTCACCATTACTTCTAGACGAGCTTAATAAAGAGCCAGAGTTTATAGACGAAAAAAATGTATTACATAGCTGAAGAATTATGTAAAAGGGATTAGGAATGTAAAGTCAAATTTGTGAGAAGGTCGGTCAAATGTGATAACAGCTTCATTTACCCCCAAAGAGAAGATATCTCATTGGCATGCTTGCAAAAAACTAACGTGGGAACAACAAAGCGGCAACAATCATATTTATAGTTTGAAGTAAATTTTTCATTTTCAGTTTTTCTGTAGTTCTGAATTTCCGAGATTTCCTTTTTTTGAGTTACCTACATTCTGAATATTATTTCTGCAACGTAGCGTTATATGTATTCATATCTTGTCTGGTATTTTTGCGGTAATAAATTCAAATGTAGCTTTGGTAGCATCTTCAGCAATTTCATCTGATATTTTGTCAGATTTTTAACCGCATGTCAAAATATTTGATAAATCTAGGGTTACTACTTTGAACTCCGATTAGTCGCTGCTAAATCAGTCAATATTTTGAATATCCCACATCTATTAATGTTATTGACACATTCAAAACATTGATTTTTTTTTTATGGCTGTGGCACACACACTAAAGGTAGATCCTATGGCGCTCAACGAGCAGTGTGTGTGCGAAGATGTTGATTGACACGGTTCTTGAATATTTGTAGGTTGTAATTAGTGGGAAACAGTGTCCTGGAAGTGAGTTCCACAGTGATGCAGTGCGCCAGACAAAGGAGTTCTGGTAAAGCGATGTTCTAGGTGTTTCTAGTTGTACGACGAACTGGTGCGCTCCTGCCGTCTGTCGGGACTGCCTGACAGGAGTTGCCAGGGGCGGGATTATGCGGGCCAAATCCTGGGAACATCTGCCGTGAAAGTATCTGTAAAACAGAGACATCTCGGCTACATGTCTGCGATGTTCCAGACTATCCAGATTCCGGGTCAACTCCGGATCGCCGACGAGACGCACAGCCCTCTTCTGAATGGAATCCAGCAGCTTTAGGGTATGCTTTGGTGCGGCACCCCAGATATGTGAGCAATATTCTAGGCACGGTCTTATTTGCGCTTTGTACAGCAAGAGCAACTGCTGCGGTGTATAAAGTTTTTTGTTGCGAAATAGCGCACCAAGCTTCTGGGAGGCTGATTTTGCGATGTTAGCAACATGGTCATGCCATGACATATTGCTGTTGACCGAGACACCCAGCAGCACGATTGACGAGGATGAAGGAATGGTCGATCCTGCCATAATGATGTCAGGGCCCGCTGTATTGGCCCTCTTAGTAAACGTTGCTGCTTGGGTCTTTGCTGCATTGAACTGGGCCAAATTTCGGTCGCCCCAAGTTTGAACTTTCTCCAGGTCTTGATTAATTGCTGTAATCTGCTCCTGTCTGCGGTGATGAGTCTCAGTCGCTGGTAAGGGTTTTTCTGATGTAAAGTGGGAGACAAGGGTACTGTCATCTGCAAAACTGTAAACAGGATTATTCGTTTCGATCAGCAGGTCATTAATATAGATGAGGAACAGAGTTGGTGAAAGTATTGCGCCCTGAGGCACGCCCGCGTTGATGGTGAATGTGTCCGAGATGTGTCCATCGACTGCAACATGTAGGGATCGGTTCTTAAGGAAACTGGCCAGCCAGCTGCAGAGAGAGGCGGGCAGTCCCAAGGACGGCAGTTTGTTGGGCAGTCCGTCATGCCAAACTCTGTCGAATGCCTTTGAAATATCCAACGCAATCACTCGAGACTCTCCGTAGTTTTCAATTGCCCTACTCCATATATGAGTGACATAGGCCAATATATCTCCTGTCGATCTCTCTTTGCGAAAGCCGTATTGATTATCGCTGATTATTCTGTTGCTCTCGAGATACTTGAGTAGTTGCTGGTTGACTACACGTTCCATAACTTTGGAGATTATTGGAAGCAAGGCAATCGGGCGATAGTTTGAGGGCGTGGTTTTCTTGCCTTTTTTTGGAACAGGTTGCACTCGAGCGACTTTCCAAGAGGATTGGTAAATCCCTTTTCTGTAAGAAAGAGAAAAAAGCCTGGAAAAAACAGGTGTTAGTTCGTTGGCGCAATTCTTTAGCACGATGGCAGGTATTCCGTCCGGTCCTGATGCCTTTTGCGTATCTAGTTCTTTAAGGATTTTGCGAATATCACGATGAGAAAACTTGACTTCTGCCATGGTGGTGTTGATGTTCGGTATAGTGGGGAGAGTCTTGCTTTGGGGCACGTCTAAGGTAGAGTGCGATGAAAACATTTTGGCGAGCATGTTTGCTTTTTCCTTGGCTGTAGTCGCCGTGATGCCACGTTTGTCCGTCAAAGGTGGGAGAGACGTTTTTGTAAAGTTGTTACTTACTGCCTTTGCTACCGACCAGAAATTCCTGGAGCCACTGGGGCATTGCAAAAGTTTATTCCTGATCCTTTGATTGTGTTTGTCCTTAGTTTCGTCGATCACACGCTTGCACTCGTTTCTCGCTTCGACAAAATAATTGCGATTTTCAGCGGTCGGATTTTGCTGCCGGTACTTATAGGCTTGCTGTTTCCTTCCTACAGCTCTTTCGCATCTTTTGTCGAACCAGGGCTTTCCTTTTGATGGTAACTTGATGGAATTTGGGATGTATGCTTCCATTCCTGAGGAGATTACTTGCATGATCTCTTCGCAGCAGTCTGATGTGTCGTCAGTGGCAAAGCAGACGTCGAGCCAAGGAAAATCTAGGTAAAACTGCCTTAGATCGTCCCAGTTTGCAGAATTGTAATGCCAGATTTTGCGAGGCAATGGTGGATCCTTCTGTATGAGTGGCAATTCACAAACCGTTGTAATAAGTTTGTGGTCGGAGGTACCTAATGGCGGACCAACTGTAACCTTGTACTGGTCAGGATTGGTGGTCAGAAAAAGATCCAGGAGGGCGGCGAATTCGCCCCTCTCTGAGATTCGAGTTGGTTCGTCTACAAGTTGAGTAAGCCCGCAGCTGATGGCAAATGCTTCAGCTTCTCTACCTTCGTTGTCGGTCTTGTTGTGATGTTTGAGCCAGTTGGTGTTGTGGGCATTGAAGTCTCCCAGAACGATTATTTCTGAACTGGGGTGATCGACCTGTATTGAGTCAAAGGTGGTAGGTAGTGTTGAGAAAAAGCTTTGGTAGGCTCTATCGCTCGGAGGGCGATAGATACAACATATAAATTTGGTTAATCCCTTGGCGGTGAACTTGAGCCACATGACGTCAAGGTTGTTCGGTTCGAGTGTTTCCTCGCGGTGACATGAAAGGTCGCTTCGGACAAAAAGGCATTTTCCGAACTTATATCTAAATCGGGTATGTAAGTCGTAACCAGGATAGAGGTAATTCACTGTTGTTGTTGTAGAACATACTTGTGTTTCTGTAAGGGCTAATATGTGTGGTCTATTTGCTTGTAGATGTTGGTGTACCGAATTTATGTTTGTATTTAGGCCTCTTATGTTGCTAAATTGGTTCGGTATCTTTGCTGTCTGTGAAATGCGGAATGAAGGGCTCCCAGGGCCACCCAGCGCCCGGAGATCCGAATGGCCGGGGAGTTTACCTCCGGAATATTTTGATCCTGGAAGCACCATCATGTCCATATATTCCTACTGTGAAACCCGGGACCACCAGCGCGGAAGCGGAACGTGATTTGGGAAAACCACTTAGCGCTTCCCAATTCTGGTGGGGTGGTCTTTCACCGGACGATGCGAGTAGGCTTATGCATCTACCACCTAGGGCCGCTTCCACTCGAAGCATCGGCCTCAGACTCATTCCTTTGGCGGTCCCTAATCTGACAGGGGTAAAAATGGGGTTTGTTGGATCACGCCCCAGTGATCAGCTCCCGACTTTGTACTTTGGTGTTCTCCAGCCTGGAGGAGGACAATGGGATTTGATGGGATAGTTTAAAGGGTGATTAAAGTGACTAATCTAAGTTAAAAGTAGTAGCCCCTAGCAAGAAACAATTTTTTGGGTTGCTACGGAAACAAATGAAAGGCCTACTTATTTTCTTTAAAGAGAGGCCCAAACATAGCAAAAATGAGGCCGGTACTAGCTTTTCTGACCTAGTTTCAAAAAATACGATTGTCTGGCCTAAATATATATCGACCGAAGCGTGTTGATTTTCTGGCCGATTTAAAATAATAATTGCCTAGTTCTATTCCATTTTTTGTCAACAAAAATCTGGAATCCGTTGGCGGTAAAAGCACTTGAGCGCAAATGTTGACAGAAACTAGACCAAGGGAAAGTCAGCTAAATGAGGAATCTAGAACTTGATATCCCGGATAGTTTATGATAGATGCCAAGTTAGTAATATCCGTCCGAAGATAATATTCGCAATAGATCATCATTCTCAAAAATAATTATCGGTTCGTGCAAAATATATTTCTTACCAAAAAAAAAATTGCTATAGTTTTAGGAGAAATATATCAACAACAGCGTCATTCTAATTAAAATAGCTGCATCTACTGAAAGGCATTCCTCCGATAGGATGGATGCGCTTCCTTTACATCAATAACGAGCTAAAAATGCCAGTGTCGTTGGTGGTTCGGATGCCGGCACGCAAAAATGTTCCATTTCGCATGAACAGATGCATAAAGCTCCGAAAACGCATGTGAACCCGCCAAAACAATGCCTTTATGTTTGTTAATTAATGTCCAAAAACGTCGCAACCGCATGCCGGTCCTAAAACAAGACGAGATCACGCCAAACATTTTGTCTGCCTGGCCGACTGGGCTGCGTTTAAAAAATTCCCCCCGGAGCAGCAAAAAACCGTGCTGAGGTCCATAGACCACGTGACGTTCGGAAAATTTGCCAGAGTTCGAGTTTGTAACCCAGACAGGCATCTCGATGTCGGCAGGCGACTTTTTGCGACTTTAAACGGTCGAACCACCGGCATACTAATGGCTCCGGGAGAAAGGAAACGTATACAGGGTGCTGAGGAAGTTTGAATATAAATATAGCGGTTAACGGTTTGTATTTTAATTTGATTTGTATATGTAAGAATTTACAAGGGCAAGCGGAAAAGTCTCGACTTTACAAGGGTAAATTGGTAACTTCAAATAGGGTCAACCACAATATACTAAATGTAACTAGTAAACTAGTATTTGTATATGGTAGTATTTGGCGCGATCTTCTAGAGCGGGATCGAAATATCCCAGTCCAACCAATGATATCTGATCAAAATGTACTAGATTTAAGTGCATTATTAAGGGAGTAGTTCACATAGAAATCATAACAGAGCTCCGCACCAAGCTTGCAGTTCTCGAGTAAGGGGCATGTTTTTGATAGTAACAGTTATTAGAACAGAGCCCTTATAATTATGCGAAACCACGAAAGTTTGCCTATTCTGCGACGGATACGAAGAACAAATCAAAATCGTATAGTACCGGATATTACTTCATGGAACTACAATAACCATTAAAGAAGCGGATGCCAACATTGATGAAATGGATGCTATATGTAAATCCTCTGAAGAAGAACAGGTTGTATGCATTTACGCATACCTCAGGTCTCCTCTCAACTACCCACCCCACTTCTAGCCCACCCTAGTCTTCCTGGCCTCTTGATGAACGTCACGATCTCTCTCCATGACAGCAACATAGTCTTCTCGCCCTGCAGTATTGGCGACCCGATGATGACATGCCTCGATCTTGCAAAAGCTAGGTAATAGAGAAGGGTTTCATCCTCCTCCCCCGCACGCTCAGCAGGTAGCACTCTCCTCAAGGTCTGTCAGGCTCATGTTGCTTTTGAAACAGTAGTGCTTTGTAATGACTACTATTAGGGTGCTCAGGGATAGCCTATCTCTCGTCAGAGCCATTCTGTGCTGGTTTTATCAGGTTCAGCAATACAGTTCTTGGCCTGCCTGCCTTACTGAAAGATATTCCACTCACTTAAAAAGACCTGATCGGTATGCTTTTTGATTGCCACTATTACTTAGGCTCTACAAAATGGTATCACCCATATTAGCATCCCCTCTTGCTCTGTGCCAGCCCTCCATGGTATTTCCGCATTTCTCGACTAATTTAGAGTTAGTCCTGGATGCACAAACTGCCCTGAGTGCGGCTTAGCTATCCGAGCAAAGTACTTCTTCCTCTTCATTTCTTTGTATGACCTCGTCCATTGATGCTTGCGTACATCTCTGCTTGGAAAACTGCTGCATGCTTTCCCAGGGGGAAGATTTTTTTATTGGCGCTAGTCTCTAATAACACTAGCGCTTCGGAAAACCTTTTTTCCACCAGTTGTAAGCAATCGATATATAAACGCCGTCTTCGGCAAACTTACCTCTCCACGTTCCCACTATGTATGCTCTCTTCAATCTCAATCTATCCTCAAGTTTCAAAATCTCAAGGATCCTACATGACCCCGACCCACAAGTGGTGGGAGGCCCAGCAGATCTAATTCGGCTATTGGAATCATTTTTATGGCTCCTATGATAGTGAGGTAAGCTAGCCTTTCAATTTTTGCCAGATTTAGACAGGTGGTCTTGCGGTCCACCGCGGCGACCACAGCGAACACAATCCTCGGTCTGTACAGCCAGTGAACGAACCGGCCGGCGGCGGTGCCCCAAAGTTACGGCCCCCGCTTTTCTCAGTTGCCAGAATATTGTCATTGACTTTCTAATCATTATTTCGACCTGCGCTCTCGAAGAAAGCTTGATATCCTATAGAACTTCTAGGTAATTCACCTCACTTACAGAATTAAGTGATTCACCATAAATTCTTGGACCTAGGAATCGGTCTAGGGTCCTTCTTTTTATAAAAAGGATTTCCTCATTTTTGTCGGATTTACCGACATTTGATCTTCTCACACTATCTTTCTGCTATTCTACAGGCCACTTGCATTCTTTCATAGACGACATTATTACATTTACCGGAGACCAGAGCCCGTCATCAGCGTATTTCGCAGAGTGCCATCCAGCCAGCCGGCCAGCGCCGGCTCTACTTATCTGGCTTGAAATGCATCGTAGATGGTTCTAGTACAAACCTTGTCAAAGGATACCCCCACATCAAACAACAGCGCCAAGCAGGCTTTCCTAAAACGTAGCGCCTTTTCAGCCCTTTGCAACGCCGCATGAAGCGCCGCGTTGAGCATCCTTTTCGATAGGTCTTCCGATTCCCTTGAAACAAAGTGGCTAGCTATCTAAAATCCTTTCTAGGGCCTTCACGAAAAAGATGCTACATTAATTGGCTTTAGCAACAGCGCAGCGTAGTGACCTCTACCCTGTCTAGGAATGAATGTGACTCTAGCAGATAATCAGGTCAAGAAGTCAGCGCCTCCAAGTTACATAACTTAAAAGCTCAAATCCGAGCAAAACTTGATACTATTCTGATTATAATTTCAAACAAAATTCAAAAATAAAATAGAGCAAAAATATTATAAGACCGAAAGCTTAGGATATTCATATATAAATCAAAAAATGCAATTTAGCCTTAAGAGTTTTGAAATTTTCGAATATATGAGGGATATTTTAAAACAATAACCATGGATTTAACGGTTTTGCATGTTTACTCCATATTTGTAATAAACTAATTAGTTAATTGGTAACTCAAACTAACTTCAATGTATTCGTTGTGCAGGTGTATGTACCTACTGGTAACGCTTGAATTCCAAAAAGGGCGGCGATTAAAGCCGAAGGGCTAGCCCACGGAAAGTGACATTAGCACCATCATTTTCATTAAAGCACATTGCCTTTGTATTGTAGCAGAGTACTGGTTGCTAACTAAGACCCATAAGCAAACTAGTAATGAAAAATCACATTTTTAGCATGCAAAAAATATTTTATCTACTTTCATTTAGTAATATGAATTTTACAGTTCTATAAATCGTTTTGTAAGGGCACCTATTACAGAACTAGTGCTGTAATAGATGACTTAATGATACTTAAACAGTTGACACCTGTCACATTTCCTTCTGTTATAACAAATTCTCGGATAATTTTGGTTTTCGAGCATGGAATCACAATTTTTATATACAAATCATTGTATTCAATATGATCCAACATTAACTTAGTTAGTTCTTCGCGTCGACAAGCCCCAAAAATGCCGCTTATCATAACAACCTTCATAAGTAAATATGTTTCATCATCTGCAGTACTAAGAAACTTACATACGTCTTCCTTTGTAAAAACTTTGGACTTTTTGGCTTTGTAACCCTCTGAACTTCTTTTCAAAAATGCGATTAGTTGAGAAAATCTGCTTATATCTTGATTTTTCTTGACTGAAATCATAGTTCTCAACATTGAGTAGTGAGTCCATAGTGTAGATGGTTTCTGGGAGCGTTGCTTTCCGGAAAAATAACCCAAAAGGATTTTCTCAGACACCTCCTTTATTTTGTTAGCTTTGCACCAATCTTCAAACCTCTGGTACTCCAACTCATAACGCGCCTTGGATTTTGTCGGAACTAAACTTGAGATCGCTTCGTTTGCCGCTGCTTCTATATCATAGGGTAAACTTCCATCAGTATCGCTCATTTTGAAAAGCGCTTTTTATATTTTTGGATTTGTTTGACAATGTTTCGACAGTAAGCATGCGATACAGTAACCATGCGAAAGGTAACATAAAAAACTTGATTAGTAAACTTAATAGCAGGTGCATTTTTACAGGTGCATTTTTATTTTTAAAAATGCCTATTGCCAAATATTTTTATTTATAGATGAAAGTAGATAAAATTTTGTACAATATTCTTGTTGTAAATTCAAATTAGTACACTCGGCTGACGCCTCGTTTGACAACTTACTTTAACATCTCGTGTTGTAATATGAATCTTTACAACACTAATATTGTAAATAACTAATAAGAAATGATAAAAAATAAGTATCTATTTCCACTTGTAAGTAAACCTTAGGTATGTATACGTGTGATGTTAATATTATTTTAGTGAAGTTATGTCTGAAAAATGTTAAAGTTTCACAACAATCTAAATAACGCCACGGTAATTCAAAATAAGTTGAGTCATAAATAAAACGGTGTCTGCAAATAGTTCACTATATTCTATTTAAACAAAGTCATTAAGTAATGGCGAATTGCTATTAGTTTCTGCGCCATAAATTGTCCGAAGTGATATTGTAACAGCTCGATATACTTACCTTCATGTGCAGAGCCGGTTTAGCCGATATGATCAGAATCATGCCCCATAAACTGAACTATGATAAAAAATATGGTTTAATTTCAAAAAATTGAGATAAAGTGCGTCATTTACTAGTCAATCGATGAAAATGGTTATCAGATTTATAGAAGCAAGTAGTTAATATCGATTTCTGACAATTGTGGTTTTGTGCAAGAAGTACCTACATTCGTTTATAAGGGATTTTTCTAATTTGGCTCTAAATGTTACATTTAAAAAATAATAATAAAAAGCGTTAAGGGCAAGAAGTTGCAGAAGTTGAAGATTATCATGAACAGCAATCAGTGTACATGCGATGAGCATAAATTCCAGTAAAGCTTTTTTATATTATAAACAGTAAAAGAGTTAGCATAAATCCATCGATTTTGCATTTTTGCCAATTTATTTAAAAAGGTATTCTTCTTTATCACCTTCCCATAAGGTCACAGTTTCTTCCTGCAGTTCTTTATAATTTTTCTTGTTTAAGCAATCATTTATATTTTTATTTATTCAAGGCTTTGAAGAATCCGAAGAGATGCCTAGAATAATTTTCCATAGAGTCGCTTTAAAGTCTCATTGAAGGAAATTTGAAACATGAAGAATAAAATAAAACCTTAAAATTTAAATATGGTACGTAGCAGGGATTTGTACTTGCTTCTATGCATTGTGTAGACCTAGACCCCTTCACTTCATAAGTCAGAAGTTCTTCTATCCTCAGGTTTACATTTTGCATGTAAATTCAACACCCAATTTTTTTTCTTCGGTTAACCTGTATTAAATAAAGAGAAAATTACTGAAGATAAATGAAAACACTGAATGAAACTTAGGAAACAAGTGGATTGATAACTGATTTAACTGATCGTTATTCTACTGACTACTTTGCAAGCTGTAGTTAGGGGCAGTTATAATAACACACACCAATATATTTCTATTGATAGAATTCAGTTTTTGTACCAAGCCTTAAGCGTTGGGTGCCAAATATGAAACCTTATTTTCTAGTTGCTCATTAGGCGGTCCATATGCCAGATTCACTCAGTGGATTCAATTTTTTTTAAAGGCGTGGGCTTATGTCTTGGCAGTTAGGATAGGACGCCACTAATTTTTTTTAACAAGAAATTTATCAATGATTGTTAATCCTTGGAAATATGGTAATAAAACTAAAGAATTTAGGCATTTGCAAACTATGATAATACCAATACCGAGAACGAGTTTGATATGAGATAATGCTAGACCTAATGTCATTTATCGGTAAGTTAATAAAACTAAAATGATACAAACTACAAACGAAAACAAGAAATAAGGAAACAGCAAATGGCCTATATCATTTGATTATATGTTCATTAATTAAAGTGATATATAGCGGTAAGAAATATACAGAAATCAAGACAAATAACCTAGAGTCATGTAATTGTATATTCATTAATTAAAATGATATATAGCGGTAAGATAGATACGGTAATCAAGGCTAATAACCTACAGCCATTTGATTACATATTCATTTATTAAAATTTTATACCGGTAAGAGATATGCGGTAATCAAGGCAAATTACCTACAGTCATTTAATTATATATTCATGAATTAAAATGATATATAGGGGTAAGAAAGATACGGTAATCAAAACACTTAAATAATTTAAATTCGATTATACTTGGTTCTGGTCGAGTTGTAGACACTGACAACTGCTGGAAGTACGTCTCCACTAGGTACTTGCCTCATCCTGACAAAAAAGGCCTCGGTATGGTTAACTGACATCGAGATTAGCTAGGTCAGCATGAAACTCTACCTCACAGAAGGAACTCCATCTCATGGAAGGGAAAGTCTACTGCCCCACGGAAGATAGCGGAAGGTAGCGGAAAGTCTGCTGTCCCCCGAAAGATCCTTAATTACATTATAAAGAATTTTCTCTTTTCAAGACAGCCACACTAACATGTAACAAACCTTTTTTCCTACGAAGGGTAACCACACTAGTCGTCCAATATCGGTATTAAACGATATGGCTAATAATTCCGGAAACTCAACTGAGCAGTATATTTGCTGAATAATTCCACTTTCAAAACAGACGGTAATTAGACCGGATGGTCAAAAATAACAACACAATTGATCGATATTCTCGGTCTGAATGCGTGGGGCGGCCTGACGAGAAGGTCGGAGATTTCTCTCGAAAAGGAGTATATATCACATCTGTCAAGTGGCGCATTTACCGTACCTGTCAAGCAGATTCGAGCACCTGGAGTAAGATCGCGAGAAGTAAGGTAGCAAGAGCATCGATAACACAAATCAACCAGTAAAGGGATAAAGTCGCAATATTGTATTCAGTAACATTTGCAACGTTGCATTGTCCAAGAGCGAATAAGCCTTTTGAAAAACACATGTACCATATATGCTGTTTTCATCCTAAGGAAAATCACAAAAAAAAACAATAGACTAAAATACGACTGCATTCGATTGTTTTATAGATCTTCTAAAGGCATTTAATAGTTTACATCTAATAAATATACTTACTTTGAGCATATTATGAAATCCAGGAGCATGAGGCGGAATATCGTGCTCCGATTGGTGAGATTTCCATGCTGGCGGTGATGGATATTTTAAATAGACAGTTTAAACCAAACAATAGTTTCCAAACTAACACAAACTACCAAAGATTTATTTAGATCTAGGAATTATTTCTAATCTTACTTATTTAATTTACTTTGGTTTGTGCATGGTTTGATAGTTTGGGTTAGTTTGAAAATTCTCCTTTGGTTAAAGCTGATTATTTAAGATACCCGCCATGACAGTAAGGAGATCTGAGATCTGATCTGGCGGCCTGGGTCTCGTAATATGCTTATGGCGATAGATAACTAATGAATGCATTAAATTAATAAAATACCAAAAGACCAACAATATACCCAAAGTAAGAGCCAATAAGAAGCCAAAAATGGAAATAAGAAGAAATATGGAGGAGAGAGACGCAACCCTCTGATATTTAACATCATCATGGATAGGATGAAGAAAGTTGTTAAGCTCTGGAGCTGGGTTATGGACTGAGGCCACCACTACATAAGTTGTCTATGCTACGCGGATAATGCTGTTTTGGTGGCTGCATTAAAAACGACTGGGGAAAAATAAGTGAAATTTTCAATATCCAAAGCAAAATCAATGGCTGTTATCCAGGAATCCCTTGGCATACAATCTAACAGTAGGTTGCAACATTCTAATTCAACAAAGTGTATGCTTTTACTACCTTAGAATACAAATAACTACATTGCATATCACTAAGTTGAGGTTAGGCAACAGGTCAATAAATCTGCCTTAATTTTCGGCCATCGAAGAAAAATAATCTGGAAAATCCAGAATATATATGAAACCTAAGTTAGATCCCTGATGACTTGTAGAGCTGAAGTCAAAGCTGACAGTCCCGTAACTAAAAAACGGTAGAAATAATGATGCAATTGCAGGATTATCGTCATACAAACACGCACAGAAGAAAGAAATGTAAAGTGATTCAGATGGTGGGATGAACAAGAACACGAAGAAGTAAATGAAATGCACATGTATTCAGAATACCGGACACCAGGTTGGAAAGAAGAGTGCGAAACAAAAAACCTCAACTACCAAGAAGATCATCCAAGAGATAGCCATGGCAGCTGCCATTTCATTCCACAAGAAGCGGTAAAAACTCCATATTGAAGACACGATTCGCCTTATTAAGGCATAAGAAGATCTAGAATTGAAAACAACTTGTAAATAACAGATAATAAGCAGAAGCGGTGATGGAGAGCCATCTCCCTGAACTTTTCCGCCTGTTAAGCATATGGTTGGGTATTTATTTGTGTCCCTACAAAATCCATTGGTATATGACAATTTACTATTTTCTCCATTGTTTTCAAAAGAAACTTAGGAAGACTAATTGGATGAGTGAAGTTCGCTACTTCTGATTTGGAAATGAAACCACCCAGGGCAAGGCAGAATCAATAGCAAAAGGATTAAGGATTCCAAGCTCTTTTAAAAGAGCACCGGGAACACCCGGTCTTCTATCGGAAACTTAGAAGAGAACAAAATCGTGATTATCCTTTCATATTCTGATCGCTGATAGGGTGGAGAGAATGCTTGACCATGGGAAGTACTTGTTGGGAATTTTCCTAGAATTCTTCCAACTAACCCAAGTTGTGAGTAGGCGTGGCAAAAAAACCCTCCATTTTAGGGTGGATAGGGGGCATAGTCAGGGTGGAAATTAGCTGAACTCTGCTGCGGCGAGGGTAGCCAGAGGCTATCCCCCTCCTTTGGTATTTAGTAGTACTACAGAAGTTATTCTAATGATTTAGTCATCATTCTCTTAAAATGATCGCACAAGAGATTCACGCAACGATTATTCCACCAGGTAGGGGTGCCAGGGAAAGGGCACAGGGTCAATCCAGAAAATGCCCAATTAGTACTCTTTATGAGGAAGCGTCCGCTGGGAGCATTTATTCCGGCCATCAACTTGTTCGTCCATCTTTTTAGCGATAAAGGATCAATGAAGCATCTCAGCATCATGCTGGACTGTAAGTTGGCATAGAAGGAGCAATTGGATTAATGGTGGGCAATTTAATTCGATAGTAGATTTTTAATGAAATTCAAATAAACCCAAGCTCTTCTATTGTATGAACTTAAAGCCTAAAGGTGATTTCACACTCATCAAAATTCTTGTCAGATAAGTTGGGTCAAGTTTACCTTGAACAAATTTGAATGTGTCAAACAGCAAAGTTGATATCAAAGGAATTTAAGGGCGCCTTGTCAAATTTGTTTTAAGGATTAGAACACGTCCTATTTTTCGTCAAATATTTGATCAAACTTTTGCAGTAGCACCAACCTTGTTGTTTTTTTAGCAGCAACAATCATTGCTTCAGCAGCAATTCGGTTTTGTTTCTTAATTCTTAAAAAGCAACGAGACATAAGAAAACAGAGGAGAATGAAAAAAGTCAAACAGAAACAAGAAAGAATCAATTAATTAATTGAAGAAGTTGGTAAAATATTTGTAATTTATACCTCCAACTTCAAATAAATCGAACCAAACATTTGATCAAATTTTTTTGTCAAATGAAAACCCACTGCCGATCTCGACGAGCAAAGTTTCTTAAAGGGCAGAAAGATGCATTTCAATAAATGGCATGGAAAAACAAAATAACTCTCCTTTGTCTGATCGTCAATACCTCCCTGTGCTATGGCGTTGAGATATGCATAGGAAACAATTAATTTTAATACTTTCTTTGCTAGTAGGTGTAGGTATGATTTATATCTGCCACATGCATTTTATTTCTGATTGAGCAGGGATTTTATGGAATAATTGTCATCTGCACAGACATAGGTTCCATTAAAGGGTCATAAATTACGTGCGCAGGACAATCCTATTTATTTTTCTCTTATTCTCCTGGACGTCCATTCTTTGAAATCTATCGCCTACAATTTTGTTTGGGAGTCGTGCTAGAACGTTTTATTAAAATGGATATTCTTCATTTCGCAGAGAGTATTCAATTAGGTTCGCTTCATTGTTTCAAGTATAATGATTTAGTACCAGACATAAACATTTATTGTTTAGGCTTAGGCATTCCAATCGTATTTTGGCTGGTTAAAAATATATCCTGATAAAATGTTTTATTATCAGGTTTTCTGAACTGAAGAAATTCGGACTTTTAAAATGGAGAGAGGAAACTTCATATAGACGGCGTTCACGTGAAAGCCAATTTTCAACAATTTTAAGACATATGCTCTTCAAACTTACACTGAGAAAACTTTTGAAATGTGCTCCTACGTTAAGCCCAGGCTTCTCTAATCCAATCACATTCCACAATTTGGTAAAATTGTTCTAAACGAAAAATTTATTCGCGGTATAAGCGTAGGCATAGGAAAATGTTTTCGGCATAAATTGTGATTGATGATAAGTACTGCTAGTTGAATGTATTATCTCATGGATCGCAACAGTTTCCTATATTATTGTTTAGTTAAACTATTACCTATTTATTTTATTAGCAAAGTTATGTACGTGACTGCATACCTCATACAAACTAACTTCGTATCTATCGTTAATCTCCAAAGTCAATAATTTATAGGTAATAAAATTTACACTTATCGCATAACAAATGGCTATCGCCTAGTCGCAATAAATAACGGCCATACTATGTCAATGATATTATTCAACGTATGTGTTTTAAAGTGAAAACCCACAGTCAATAAACAACAATTAAAATAGCGACAAATGAAAATAAAGAACAGCGCCTTATTATATAAAACAACTGAAAACCACTATTTTTAAGCGAAATCTTCCTGAGCCTCAACAAAATGTGTTGCAATGTTTTGTAAGTAGAACTATGTCCAAAGACGTAACTACAGGCGGGACTGGAGAGACCTGCCAATCCCTAGAGCTTTCCGGCCCCCCAAAAACTAACAACAATGGTTTTTTCGCGAACAATCATTCAAAATTTGTCATAATTAGTAAACATAAAATTAGACTTGGATCAAAAATGCATATTCTTACGAACATATTAATGTTAATGGGTAAAAGGCAACAATGTCGGGAAAATGGAGTTTTCGGAGAAAACCTAAAAACAACAATTTCTAGGTAAAAATTAAGGTTTTTATTATTTTTTTTTTCGAGAGAGAATTTTTTTAGAAAAACCAATTGCTTGACGATATTTCACGCAAAAGCTGTATTAGAAAACATTTTGTAGTGATAGATGTAGTAGTAGTGGTAGATGTGCTCCACCCGCATCGCCGGGTGAAATGGTTTAGATGGCGTGAAATGACCTGTAGTTCATGTTTCGTCACCATGCCCTTGTAATCCGGTTCCCAGAGTGGAAGAGAAAAAATATTGCATACCAAAATACTACGTAGGTAAACTAGCCTCCCATTCGGATCTCCTGGTAGAGGCTGGCCTGGGGGAACCATCATGCCTGAACGTCCCCAAGGCAGAAAATAGACACCGATTGGATTTCTGTAACATAAGAGGCATCAACACAAATATTAACTCGGTCCACCAGCACCTAATATCAAATAAGCCACATATTTCCTTCTATCAGAATCAAACGTGAAATCAAGCACTACACATGTTCACTTGAATATACCCAGATATGACCTTTACTCCCGATTTCGACATAACTCTGGTTTTTATATGAGACGATTTAAGTTGTCAACGAGAAGAAACATACGAACCTAAGGACTTCGATGTCATGTGGCTCAAATTAAGCACAGATGAAAGCAACCAAATTCATTTGTTGCTTGTATAGACCACCTAGCGAACACCAATATAAACGACTTTTCTCAAATCTTGGCAATTAAATTAATTTTCTGCAAATCAACTATCCAACGGCAGAAATTGTCATGGTAGGAGACTTCAACTTACATAACATCGACTGGTTCAAACACTCCAATAAAAACCACGAAGAAGGACCAGAAGCCGAGACTTTTGCTATAAGTCTGTCTCTTGGATCTATTCTTATCAACTAATCCTGACATCTACTCCGTAACTGTCCAACCTCCGTTGGGCTCATCAGACCACAATATTATCTCCGCCACCTGTGAACGTGCTATCAAAACACAAGAGACTCCGGTACCCGGAAAGGTTTGGCGCTACAAATCTGCAAAGTGACGTGGACTTCGCGAGTTTTATCTTTCTTTTCCTTGGAAAGATGTCTGCTTTAGGGATCAAACACCTCTGAATCTGCTGATGAGATAACTCAAGTTATCCTAGCTGGCATGGAAGCTGTCGTCCCCTCTTCATGGTTTGACAAAGACTGTCAATACTAAAAATGCCGCCTACCGCAAATGACGCCGAGACACTACTGGAAACCAGTGTAAACGGACCATTGACGAGAGCAAGGAGAGATATAACGAGCAGATCAAGAACAAGCTTCTCAACTGTCCAAACGGATCAAGATCCTTCTGGTCAGTTGCCAAAGCTTTCAATCAGGGTTTTTCAAAGACGTCAATCCCACCACTGACCAAAGATGATGGCTCAATAGCGGAAACGGCCAAAATAAAGCAAACATTCTTGCCGAAGTATTTGCATCAAATTCTACCTTAGATCCTCAATGAAAGACTCCCCCAATTATCGCGAGACTGAATTCCTCAATGCTAAACAGACGGATAAAATCCCTGAGCAAAAGAGACAAAAATAATCATATTAAGGAAATCTGCAGACAGCTGGAAGATCACGCTGACCATCAAGAATCTAGAGAACTTTTCGACAAGGTGAGGTACTTAACCAAGGAATTCAAACCACACACGCAGATTATTAAGGATAACCGGAGGAAAACTATCACCAACCCTGAGGGCATAGCGACGACATGGAAACAATATTGTGAAATGTTGTTCTATGGTGATGAGGATGAAGCAGATGCAGAGAAAATGAGTGAGGAAAAAGAACCACATATCCTGAAATCAGAAATAGAAACTGCAATAAAAAGATTAAAAACTAGAAAATCTCAAGGTGATGACGGAGTAACGGCGGAAGCACTAAAAGAAATGGGAGAAATAAGAATCGAAATAATGTCCAGAATATGTAATGAAATTTGGGACACAAGAAAATGGCCAGATGACTGGTGCAAGCTCACTTTTATCCCTATTTACAAAAAAGGATCACCAACTGACTGTAACAACTACCGTACGATAGCTCTAATTTCCCACGCAAGCAAAGTTCTCCTTACCATCATCAACGAAAGACTAAAATCAATTATCTTACCACAGATCCCACAAGAACAGTGAGGATTTGTCCCGGGAAGGGGCACACGAGAACATATTCTTAACATTAAAACAGATAATTGAGAATTCAATATAGAAACATATATCTATGCTTCGTGGACTACTCCAAGGCTTTCGGCAATGTGAAGTGGCATAAAATGTGGCGCATACTGAAAGAAATGGGTAGTCCAGATCATTTAATACACATACTAAAACAACTATATGCCAACAATACAGCAAACGTAAGAGTCAACAACACACACTCCGATAACTTCAAACTTAAGGCCGGTGTTCGTCAAGGATGCATTACCTCCCCCGTACTGTTCAATATATATATAGCGAACACATTATGTGCATTGTCTTTGACGAATGGAAAGGAGGAATAACAGTCGGAGGCCGAAAGATCAGCAATCTTCGCTATGCTGACGATACCCTAATTCAAGCTTCCTCAACAGAAGAACTTAAACAGATTATGAATAGATTAGACACTGTTAGCAGAGAGTATAGGTTCAAAATTAACTCACAGGAAACCAAAGTGATGATCATCGACAGATACATAAATAACCAACCAGAGATACGAAATGTCGCAGGATATGAAGTGGTGACTCGTTTCAACTACTTAGGCTCTGTAGTCACGAACAGTGGAGGGTGCGAAGAAGAAATACGTCGACGCCTTACAATATCAGGCCAGATCAGAGCAACGGTCAAGCTTACTAAAATCTGGAAGGAAACTGACATAAGTAAGAACATCAAATTACGTCTGGTACGGGCGCTTGTCTTTCCCATCGTCACTTATGCTGCAGAAACTTGGACCATCAAAAAGTCAGACGCCCAACGTGTATTGGCCTTTGAAATGTGGGTGTATGGCAGAATGCTGCGCATACCCTGGACAGCACACCACACAAATAACTCAATATTAGTAGAACTCAACATCACCACTAGGCTCACCGCAATTATGAACCAAAACATACTGCGATATTTTGGACATATAACGAGATGGAGAGCAGGTATGGAGAGACTAGTAGTTGAGGGCAGGGTAGGAGGAAGATCGCCATTGCGATGGTCAGATCAAATAAAGAACATTACAGGTTACTCTTTATCCGAAGCAGCACAGCACGCTCAAGAAAGGTAAGAATGGACAACAACAATAAATCGACTTGCATAACGCCACCACATCCTTACGTAGGATAAAGGACAGAGGAGGAGGAGGTACACTGCAATAAAATGAAATAATAATACAAAGTTTCCTTTATAAATATTTTTATTGCACGAGATGTTTCACTTGGAGTCGCATCTTCAGTACATGCATCACCGTAATCAAGTCTTGAGCCATTAGCATTAGAGAAACCTGGTACAAGTTTCAGCCAAAACCCACCACCTAAACGTCCAAAATTCGCAGTTAAGTCAGGTACTGACAGTCTGGAGGTAGCAGATGAGACAAGAAAACTAATCACTTCGCAATTACAACGCCTTGTTCTCTTAGAACAGCCTCAGGTACTGAGACTGAAGAAAAAAGTTGCTAAAAGAGCGAGGCAAAGTGGAAGAAAATAATACCATACATGTAGATGGCGATGGTACAGTATTTCAGGTGCTTTAAAGTTTTGGAAATTTCTGTTTTGTTTAGTCAAGTACACTACATTTAAATATTATGTTATTTTTTGATTACATATATATTATTTATATGTTCAATATTGATACTATCTACTTTATTTTGGAAACATATTTCTTACTCACACTAACTTATCGTTGATTCTTCTGATAGATAATATTGACAATGTCATTTCTCCTTATGTTTCCTCTTTCTCGAACTCTTATATTTTCATCTTCAATCTGTGCCCGTTCAAAATTTTCTTCACGATTTTCTTCCGGTGGGAAATCGCCATCTTTTAAGTATTTGGCAACATTATGCAATATAAAGCAACACGCTATGATCTGAGGTACTTTTTCAGTCGCAAGTCTAATTTTGTGTTGTAAAATAGGGAACCTCTGTTTTACTTGTCCAAAACACTTATCGATGGTAACTCTTTCTCGGGTTGAATGCTTGTTGCACTGGATTATCAGGTGTTCTGAAAGGTGTCATTAGCCATGGAGCAACACCAAATCCTGCATCGCCTAGGGGAACAGCACGAACTTGATTTCTTCTGATAACTGGCTGGATTTCAGAATTAGTCCAAATACGGGCATCATGAACTGAGCCCGGCCAAGAAACATCCTATTAGAATAAATAAAACACACGTTCTCATTGAGATGATAAACCATAACTAACTTTATTTTAAGCATATATCGATCTACATTCAGGTGATGCGACATACACATAAGAGACTAAACTTTCATTGTTTATCAGAGTTCCACGAATAATGCAGTGGAAGGCGCAGTATACAGTTTCATCCTATGTTTATTATTTTTTAAAGATTAGTGATATTTTAACACCCCCACTCAATAACTTTAAAAAATACCTAAAAACTTCAACTATTTGTTGTGCTTTTCAATACATAAACTTTTTATTAATACATCCGCAGGCATTTCATGTATCGGCATATAGCTAACATTAATTTGCTTATTAGAAATCGCATGGTTCTAAGTCTGACTTTTTATAGCCTAAATCTAATAAAACACTATTTATCCTGTCATTCCAGGCTCGTGACGCCTGTTTAAGCCCGTAAATAGCCCTATTTAACTTTAAAACCTTATCGTCACTAAAATTGTTTTGTACATACCCTTCAAGTATTTTCATGAATACCTGTTCCTTCAAATATCTATTTAAGAACGCAGTCTTAACATCTAAATGTGTGATATCAGATTCATCTTTAGTGATAGCGCAATTAAAAGTCTCAATGTCGAATACCGCACAACTGGTGAGAAAGTTTCCTCATAATCAATACCTTGCTCTTGCGTGAAACCTCTCGCAACAAGACGCGCACGATATGTCACCTCATTCGCACTATTGACCTTTCTTTTAAATACCCACTTGTTGTCCACCACCCTGGCACCATTAGGTAAATCCATTAACTCCCAGGCCTCATTCTCCTCAAATGACTCCAGTTCTTCTTTCATGGCTATTTTCCAACATTCAGCATCCGGCCTAGCTAAATCCTCCTTAAACTTGTCGGATTCTCAAAATCTATCACACTGAAGTATGACACATTTTCACCACAGATTTAGAAAGTCTATTTGATCGTCTTAAATTTTGCTCTGGATCATCATTCTGAATCATACCCAAATGTTTCTTGTCAGGATTATAATCTTCATCACTCTCTCCATTCTGAGAATATTCTGACTCACTCTCACTCTCGAAGATGTGAAGGAACTCCTCTTGCTCTTCATGATCCCCCACTGAATTTAAAACTTCTGTTTGAGTTTCACTCTCTTTATTTTGAGTTTTGTCTAAGCAAATTATCACCTCTTTATTATTTTTGTTTTCTTCTATGATAATGACATCACGTGACACTATTACATCTTTCTTGTCTACATCATAAAGTCGGTAGCCCTTAGTGGTGTCACTAAATCCTACAAGAATCATCTTTTTGGCTTTTTTTATCCCACTTTAGTCTTCTCTGCTTTGGTACATGCACCATCGCAGTGCTGCCAAATATCCTTATGTGACTCACATCAGGAACTTTTCCAGACCAAACTTCTATAGGTGTTTTTCCTTCTAATCCAGAAACAACACTTCTGTTTCTTAAGTATGCCGAAGTGTTTATCGCTTCTGCCCAAAAGCATTTTTCCAGTCCTGCATCAAATAACAAGCATCTTGCTTTTTCCACCAATGGCCTATTCATGCGCTCAGCATTGCCATTTTGCTCAGGTGTGTAGCTATTTGTGGTTTGGTGAACAATGCCAAATCTCTTGAGTATGCTTTTCACTTCCAATCCACAAAACTCACCACCGTTGTCTGATCTAACCATTAAAATTTTTCTTTCTATTTGAATGTCTGCCATACTTTTAAACTCTATAAAGTGTTTTAGAGCCTTATTTTTTGTATTGCAAAAATATACAAAAGACATTCTGCTGTGGTCGTGTTCCAACACCAAAAAATATTTGGCACCTCCCAGAGATTTTCCCTCCATCGGTCCACACAAATCTGCATGAATTAGGTCTAACAAATTTTCAGATCTCGAACCCTTTTTCGGAAAAAGTTTTCGTGTTTGTTTGCCTTCGTTGCATGTTACACAATTATACTTGTCTATTCTTATTTCTCCTTGAAAATTTAAGCCTGTGACAGCCCCATTTTTCATTTTTGATAAATCCGTGCTATTTAAGTGACCAAATCTTCGATGCCATGTTTCCCCAGTGACCTTAGATGCCTCTGCCAAAGAACATGGTTGCCAAATTTCCGTTTTTAGCTTGTAAACATTATTATTAAGGCTTGCCTCCCCAATGAACACGTTTTCACTGTTGTATATCTTATAGCCCTTATTATCAAAATTTACAGTGTTGCCATTTTTGATTAATTCGCTGACCGACAACAAATTCGTTGTTAATTTGGCACGCAAAGTACATTTGTGACACAAACCTCAATCACATCCTGTCCTATTTTACTTCTTAACTCAACATTACCAATACATTCCACTGATGCTGTGCTGTTATTGGCAACTGTGATATCAGGCATATCAGCTGGTTTCGATTTCACATCCGACAGCCATTCTTTGTTTGGGGTTGTATGGGTACTTGCTCCAGAATCCACATACCAATTCTGGTTGCTAAATTTCCCACTCATAAATACTGCACTGTAAACATGTTTTTGCCTTTGTCTTTAGACTCTTCTTTGCTCTCTTTCTTGTTTTCTTTCTCCTTCCATTGCTCAGGACACTGATATGCAAAATGCCCTTTAGAATGACACCGAAAACAAGTTACTTCCTTTTTATTCTTGCTCAAGTAGGAATTGTCTGGTTTGCCTTTAAATTTCGTAGCAAAAGCTCCATTTACACTAGTATCACACTCCATGTCTAAAAGCTTAGTTTTTATCTTATCTGTTGTTATGTTTATACCTGAGTGTTCGATGGCCATAATCATCGGCTCATATTTTTCAGATAATCCAGCTAATAGTAGACTTCCAACCCACCCATCATCTATGGCGAAACCAGTATTTTTCAACTTACTAGCAGTTAATCGCAATTTTCTCTGCGAATATTTATCAGTGACCTTAATAAGGTGATTTTTCGGGTAAATCCACTATCGTCAAATAACGACTTTAATTTATCCCACAAATTCTTCGCGTCTATGTCGTATCCTTTATATGCACGAAAAGACTTGGTTCGATGGTCAAAATTATCTTTGATCTGGCTTGGGCTATCTTTGTAGAATCCGTCTCGGTTCCAAGAACACACCCTTTTGGCCCTTCTAGAATCAAGTAATTTTCTATCGCAAAACAACACTTGTCGTAGTTTTCCCGACTACGAAGTTTTGGCACACTTCCAAGAAAACTCGTCGACATTTTTTCACACTCAAAGAACGATTTTTTATACTATTTTCTTAAGAAACACGCACTGGGCTCATAACCTATTAGAATAAATAAATCACACGTTCTCATTGAGATGATAAACCATAACTAACTTTATTTTAAGCATATATCGATCTACATTCAGGTGACGCGACATACACATAAGATACTAAACATTCATTGTTTATCAGAGTTCCACGAATAATGCAGTGGAAGGCGCAGTATACAGTTTCATCCTATGTTTATTATTTTTTAAAGATTAGTGATATTTTAACACATTAACACTTGTAAATATTTCTAAGCTGTTACAAGTTACAAGTACATTGAGGGTCGGGAACCTTGATATACTCGTCTACATGGACAGCAGGCTTTAAAATGGAAATATGAATGCAATCTATTGCTCCTATTGCACAAGGAAAATTGATTCTTGCCACATTGCTTTTTCTCTTTCAAATTCATCGTCAGTAGAAGGGAAATGGATCCAATAATCAGATTTTTACATTATTCTTGGAATAGCGTCTGCTATCACATTTGACACGGTTGCTTGAGGAACTCCTATATCTGTAGCAGCACGCTGAAAACCGGGATCCGCCACCTACCTTGAAAATATTTTTAAACGTTGCAGTGGCGTCAAAGCTCCTCCTCTCCTTTCCGCTGAGTAACCCAAGAAATGCTCACTCATCCATTCAACATTTTCCCTTTCAAACCGATACAACACTTTCCAGTCTAGCTCGTCCACGTCTCTACGCACTGAATACACTTTGCGATTACGCAAATTATTTAAAAACTCGGCCATGGTGCGCTCACTTTGCAGTTGAGTTTACTACTGACTAGACTCAAACGAAATGGACCAGATGCTCCGTCTTCAAGAAATACTTTTGTTTGTTAATACAGACTAGAGCAAATGCTCAGTACTAGAATCAATCAAGTTTGAGCAAAAGCTTCGCTTTTTTATTAATACCACTTGGAGCATACACTCCGAATACTTTGAGTCTGAGCTTATGCTTTATTTTATTAATACCACCCAATGACAGGACAAACACTGACTCTGGCCTCATCCATAAGCCTGCTGGGAATCAACGTAGAAAATAACATGTCTTGGCGTAATCAACACAAAAGCTAGGAGCACTCTATAGAACAAAAAAGTTGTATACACCTCATCAACTCTTACTGCTCTATAAGAACCAGATAAGGCCATCCCTGGAATACGGTTCCCATGTGTGGAGCTCGGCACCCAAACGTTTGCTCTAAATATGGACTCCATGCATAGGAGAGCAGTCCGTCTTAGGGATGAACCCGAGTTGACTTAAGACCTTGATAGACTTGAACATCGAAGAAAAGTGGTGGTACTATCGATACCACTACGGAAGGTATTCGAACGAGCTGGCACTGACGATTAGGCCCAGGGTTGTGCCAAACAGGAACACCGGTCAGACACAAGCTGCTCATCAACATACGTTTCAGTTGCAAATACCTAGGACGTCGCTGTTATAAGACTACGTTATCTGGAGGACTGCCTCGCTCTGGATTGGACTTTCGAGTAACGTCTTTCCAGAAAACTACAACCTATAGCGCTTCAACTGCAACGTCCACCATCTTCTCCGCACACGCACCGCTCGTTGAGTGGTATGGGATTTCCCTTTTGTGAGTGTACCCAACATCAAAAAAAAAAATTTTAAATTTGGAAATGATGATGCCTTTTATACAGTTAAATTTAAACTTTTCGTCATTTCCAGTTTTAATATGACAGATCACCACTTAATAATTTTATTACCGGAAAACCAAGCAATCCAGAGCAACCAAACTTTTGTACATCAAAGAAGAAGGATATAAGCAAAACATACCACAAAATTGCATCGATCCGATTGAAAATGCCGAATTGGTGATTTTTATTTGCAGTTTGGGTTAATTAAGACCGGATTTGGAAGCGGTGTGACTGGATGCATTTCATGGAACTTAGGACACGGGTCTAGTAGACATGCAGAAAAATTAAATCAACTCGATATGGGATATTATTCCTAAAGCTGATAGGCACAGGTTTACGGCATAAGACAAAAATATTCACCAACATAAAGCAAAAAATTAAAGTTAGCATTTCAAAAATAAGCACCCATAGTTTTCAATTCTTAACAATCTATTACAAATACATTAATATCAGCTAATATATACGGCTACTCGTGTGGTTATGCTTTCGGTCTACATGAAAACTATAAATAATATATCGTTATCTAAATTATGATAATAATTGCAAATATGCGAAACAAAATACTTTTAATATGGGGGCGCCTAGGCCTGTAGAATATAAATAATAATTGAATGTCAATGCCAATAATGTAACAATAAAATAAAATCAAGTTTGTTAACACCTTTCATCAGAAATATTTGCGTGGGTCATATAAAAAAGAAAACGGTGGTATCGTTATCTAATAAGTATTGGTATCCATTATGTCTCATTAGAATAGTTTAGCATACTGCCTCGTGTTTCTGTTATTTTAAAGATGATAGATGTATTTCCTGTACTTATTAGATTAATGTTAAAATGTCTTGCGCACAATGAAGTTTTATATAAATTTTAATATTCCAATCCTTAACTTTCCTAACAAGTGCGGGAAGTTATCGCATACCCGACAAGTGGGGTAATTTCAGAATTTTTTTGGTACTCTCAACCTTTTAACTTCAACCACTAACCGGGGGTGACTTTAAATCATGAAATTTTAAATGGAAAGGGCATTACATTCTCTTTTCAACGAAATACGACATCCAGTTTCTCAAATTTGGATTAGTAGTTTCAGAAAAATAATGTTAGAGAATCTTGAAAAAGAAAACCCAATCATTACAGATTTTAGTCTCATAAATGTTGAAATTGTCCAACATCAACTTCCATCCAGTAATGGCAACATATATTCAGACAACATTGAAGCATTCTTAAGGACATTTGCTTACTTTCATTTTAAAAATAAATTGTAAAAACACAAAAAAGGAATTTTAATCCACAGATAAACAAAATTTCAAGTTTATTCTAGTATTTGGTTCTTTTAAGAAATTGCCTCGAGTTGATTGTTAAAACAGTCCTCACTATTGGGAAAAATTTAAATGTTGTCTCTTTTCCATCAGTTTATTCTAGCGTTTGGATCTTTAAAGGAATTGCATTTAGTCGATTATTGAAAATGTCCTCACCATTGCAGGAAGAATTGAAATTGTGTCTCTTTTCTTCCAAAATAATACGATGGCCTGCGCCCAGTAGCAAATAACGGCTGGTAACTACCTTATCTTCAGCCTCTTTTAAATGACAAGATGCTTCATCTATATCTAGAAATGTAGCTCTACTTACTTTGAGGCTATCCTCCATTGCTAGGTCTGTAGATTGACTGGCCTGGTATACCCGATCCCGAATATTAACTTCTGAGTCAAATGAAAAAAATAACATTTGTCTGTTATTTAAATATTATTACCAAATTATTGAAGGTAGATTCGAATGTTCTATTATTAATTGCAATTGCAGGTTTTACGACGTGTTTCTTGTTTTTGTCTACCCTAAGTTGTAGTGGTTGGTAGTTCTTGCTCAGCTTGAGGTGTTCCTTACTGGTTTGCTTCTGTCTACGAATCTCCAATTTGTGGTGGTTGGCAGTTTTTGGTTCAACTTGAGGTGCTGCATGCTAGTTTTCCTGCTTACAGAAAATTGGTAATATCGAGTGTTTTCAAATTTTTCAAAGCAACCATAATTACACTATCTGTTAATGCGGCAGGCTTTTCGGGTTATGACTCTGTTCTATTCGAAATAAATACAAATAACAAAAATATTTTAAAAAATTCCTGTAGATATGGCAGAATATACATTTCCTCCAGTTGTAATGCTTTTTATGAAAGCTGCAATGGATTCGACTAAAACCTCGCATTCAATTCTAATGCCCTCTAAATGCTTTTCCTGACATGGTTATAAATATATTTAATAACAATTTTGCCCGATGTAAAATTAAAATAAGAAATGAGACAAAAAATGTGTCTTACAAAAGGCAACAAATATCTTTAAAAAAAACTGCGATAGCTTCATTATATAAAAAAAATATGCATCTAGTATCGATTTTCACATTTATTTTAGATACTACAATGGTTTTTATAGGCAGCTAAGCAGTTTCACTATACCAAACGTGTAAATAGGACTGCTAATAAGACGAAGAAAACTGGTACATTGTTGAGGTTAGGGCTAAACAAGTTAAATCATCTCACGGCAACATAAACAATGTGGAATTCAAAGAGTTTCATTGTACTGAAAAGATAAAAAAGGATTTAATATGACAGATAGTTCCTTTATCGTACCTGTCAGCCATTTCAGTACCGGTCTCTTTTTATATGACACCCACCAATTTAGCTGATATAAAGAAAGCCTTTGTGATCTTTAAAAACAGAACTTCATCTGGAATGGACGAGATTTCTCTGCATGTAATTGAGTGCCTTCCTGATCCAGCTTTAAGAGCTCTGGTTGAAGCAATAACCCTTCATTTTCTAATGGCTACTTTCCTGTTTTAAAAAAGCAGTAGTTAGAAAGGCAGCGATAAACAGGACCCATCGAATTTTCGTCCAATTTCCTTACTACCAATGTTATCTAAAGTAATAAAAAAATTTGCCTATAAGTCATTCTGAATAAGGGTGAAGTGGCTGCTGATTGTTGGGGAAACACCCCAACAGTGTATTAACTTATCATTTTTCACCGTATAGTTTTGTGATAACACCCTGTATGTTCGTAGTATGATTGAGGCATAATTAAAACCCGAATAGATTTATTTCATCACAGATAAACAGCAATTTGTGCATTAAAAGTATCGTATTCAGTTACTCCTTAGTCCGAACCTGGATTGTCTGTAGATTCCATTATATAAAGCAATCGCTGGAAATATAGCTAGTTGTCACTCTTCGTCAATGGAAATATTTTTAAACGTTTAAATTTGATATATGTTTGTCTCCGTCAATGTTAGGTAAACAACATATATCAAATAAAGGAAGAGCATGTTTTACCCTCTCAACTGCGTTAATGGGATCGTCCGCGCAGATCCCGCTCTGTTGTATCTACCGCCTGCCGGTAGGAAAAATTTAAGTTTAGTCGAAGGAGTGCAGTACAAGTATTCAATGATGCAGAGAACATCGACCTCTGTTTGACGCCAAGATATTTAGTTGAAGAAGTTTAATTCATCAAGTGACTTACAAGAATTCACCCCCAAAACATGTACCTCGTCGTAACTCTGTTGACGCCAAGACATTAGGCCATTTTCTCATTTTTTTGCACAGATATTAAGAAAATATCTCGTGTACTCTGTGTTCCCCTTTTCCAGCTCTGGATTAAGGACTCTTTTGGGCGTTACGCACTTTCTCAAGACGTAAACGCTGTAGCGTCCCTCCTGTTCGTGCCGGTTGAAGAAGGTGAAATTTCGGTTGGAAAATTGTAGTTAGACAGATCTGTTCCTGTACTCAAGATTCGAATCTCAAGTTTCGAAGCCTTACATCCCTGGTGAAGTTAATTTGTGAGAATTTCAAAAGAGGCATAGTATCAAGGTATTGAGTGTGAAAAGAGAAGCAGTTAGTTAAAATAAAAGATAGAGTTTTATTAAATGCAATAAAGAAAGGAGTTAGTATTAATTAAACAATATTTATATAATCAAGAAGTTTTGTTAGGTATTTACTAATAGTTATTCTAATGTTAAGTATTTAGTTTTATGTATGAAAGGATGAATGTTTGAAAGTAGTTAAAAACATTTTATTATATCATATTTAATACAAAATAAATCCTGCATTATTAAGGTGCCTAATGACTTTAGTAAAAATATAATCCCACTTTTTATTTTAATACAGTTCGCTAACTAAATTGGCCAATTACAAAGTTAATTACCTACCATCCCCTCCTTTGTGGTCATAAAGGATTTAAAATTAATTGTTTATACCGATCAGCGATATTCTTGACCAAGCCGTTTGACTGCGTGAGGCGCAGAATGTTAATTCTAAAACTTTCCCCATCTAGCTTGCTAGATATGTCGAATGGTCTCATTCCTATCTTTCAAACTGAAAACTGACGGTGAAGTGCATTATTATTGAGGAGGGTATGGTGGCTCATGGTGTTCCCCAAGGGTCGGTACTTGGACCGATGCCGTTTCTTCTGTGCCTTTTTCAGGCAATATTATCTGAAGTATTGACAATGGTCAGCGTCAGAGAATGGTGTAATTCAAATTTGTTATGTTTGAATTATAAAAAAATTAGTTCAAGGTTTAACGGTAACGACCTCTGTTTGAATGACTGTTATATATTAGGCAAGAAAAGCACAAAGTTTTTGAGAATCACAATTGACGAGAAACTTAAATTTCATGATCACATGAAAAATTTAAATAGCTACTAAAATAGCTAGAGGCTGCTTTGCAGTAAGTATAATATCTGAGCAAGGGAATTGAAAGATGGAACTGCAAAAATTCTTTTTGGCTTTGGTTTTAGTGTCAACATTTCTGATTAAACTATATGCTAAAGGCTTGCAAGGAGAAATCCTGAACCTACTGTCACCCTACCTTACTGATAGAAACTTTTGCGTCAAGATTGGTGGTGTTTTTTTCGCATATGTATGAGGTTGATGTCGTTGCGCCTCAGGGGTCTGTGCTGAAGCCATTATTGTTCTTCTTTGTAGAAGAACTAACCGAATACGTCACCGGAGGCTATGTCACTATGTTTACGGATGACTCCACGGTGGTGATCTCGGCGCAGACTGCTGAGGAGCTCCGACTAAAGATCGGTAGTAGTATGGATCAGTTCGACAGGTGGTTTGCCAGTAATGGCTTAATACTTAATCTTAATAAAACTTTCTTTATTCACTTTAGATGCCGTAATCGTGTCCCAATTGTTAAGATTGACTCTGTGAAGCGTGCAAAATTTTTGGGGCTCCACCTGGATGATATTTTATCATGGGGTGCACATGTCGAACATCTGGCATCCAAAATTAACTTTCTTTGCAATTTCGAGCTTGAAGAACCGTTGTTCGCCGTTACTCAAACAACGCTTTAACATAGAGGAAGAACTGAATATTTACTATTATTTGATATAGTGCCACTTAAACTATAGTGTTATTTTTTAAGTGCTGAGAGGGTAGAGTCTTCATTGTCCAGAAGAGGGTTATCAGGTTGTTATTTGGAATGCTGAATGGGGAGAGTTGTAAGCCTATTTTTGTTATGCATAAAATTCTTATATATCCTTGCATTTATGTTTTTTGGTTCTTATTGTTTACTAGACTGAATCTTGATGGCTATCCCTCAGGGAATGATTTTTACTCATATATGATGTGGAGGGAGACCTTTTAACCTTGGTTTCGCATAAATTGGCAAGGTTTGAAACGTCTCCGTTTTATATCGAGAAAAATTCGCAATAAAATAATTGAACGACCACAACATCGATATCTGCGCTCTACAGGAAACAAAAAAGAAGGGGAAAGGCCAAAAACAATATGAAGAATACTTATTGATCTACAGTGGGGTCGAAAAGCAGGAACGGGCTAAAGAAGGCGTAGCCTTAATGATACGCAATAAATATAAGCCAAACATAAATAAATGCCGCTATATATCATCTCGAATACTTACCGTTAAACTTCGAGCAGAAGACCAAGAAATAAATGTAATATCAGTATACGCACCGGAAGATAACAAACCCAGGCATGAGCGAGAGTCATTCTATGATCAGCTTCAAGACACGACTGAATGACTGCCACCAAATGAAATGATGGTTATTCTCGGGGACTTCAATGCACGAATTGGCAATGAAAACATACAAGGAGTAAAACAACGATATAACGAAAATGTGATGAATGATAATGGGGAGATTATGATCAACTTATGCACGCTAAACGAACTAGAATAAATAATACCTTCTTCGATCATAGAGCTCAATTCAAATACACATTCGAAAACACAAGAGGGCAAAGATCAACCATTGACTACATACTGAGCAACAGACGTATACACCCAAGTCAGATACAAGACGTCAGAACACTAAATTCAGCCAACGTCGGTAGTGACCACAGCCTACTGCTCGGAAAGATCAAATTAAAACTACCCCAGAGATCAAGAAATAGAGAATCAAAAAGAGTAGAACAAAAGATAAATATAGAAACATTATGGAATGACTCTACAAGAACCCTATACCAGAGTAGATTAAAAGGAAAGATAGAGCAAAATCAAGTAAATGAGCTAGAAGATGTAAATACTAGTTGGGAGAAACTAAAGGCTAACATCAAAGAGGCCGCAGTCGAAGCACTTGGTACCCGCGATATAAACAGATCCTAACAGAAAACGCAATAAAACACCATGGTTTTGCCAAGAAATCAAAAATAAAAGCGAAGAAAAGAAAAAGGCTTATCTAAACTATCGTACACTGATGACACAAGAATCATACGAACAATATAAAGTAATCCGCAATGAGACAAAAGCACTTACAAGACAAAGTAAGGACAATCACTGGGAAACTTTCTCAAAAAGAATGGAGAGTGACTTCTATGGTCTCCAAAAACAAATTTGGCGGTTTATTAGAAATCAAAGAAAAGAGACCAACGAATTAATTGAACTTAAACATATAACAAAAGACACCTGGGTTGAATATCTCACAAAACTATACAGCAAGGAGGAAGACGAATGGCGCAGAATAACACACCAGTTATAATCACTAACGCAGTAAAGACATAAAATCGGCGCTCCGATAATTAAAAAATAGAAAAAGTCCTGGACCAGACAACATCCCAAACGAACTGCTCAGGTACGGTGGACAAGAGCTCAGCCAACAACTAACCAGACTGATTAAAAATATCTTTACCTACCACAGAATACCAGACGAATGGCGAACAAGTACCACTATTCTTATGTTCAAAAGGGGGGATCGAAAAATACCAGATAACTACAGAGGCATAAACCTATTCAGCACAGCATTAAAACTAACAACAAAAATAATAACAAACAAAATAAACAATATCATATCCCTATATATCAGATGAACAACAAGGATTCAGAACGGGACGATCATGTACTCTGATGCGGTCTTTGTTAAAAGACAGATCGCAGAGAGGCCGATCGAATACAACAAACCAGCCTACATGTGCTTCATAGATCTGCAGAAAGCATTTGATCGGGTCGAGTTAGAGAATGTTGTACACTTACTATATGACAGACAAATACCCCATAACCTAATCAAAGTCATAGAGAACTTATACAGCGCCAACAAAATCCAGGCCAAGATCGATGGGGACCTCACTGAACCAATTCCTGTAGTAAAGGGAATACGACAGGGCGATTCACTAAGCCCACTCCTTTTTAACATAATTATGGATGAAATAATAAGACAAGTAAAGAGCCGGAGTGGATACAAGATGGGTGACCGCAACATTACAGTTCTGTGCTATGCCGACGACGCCGTGCTAGTGGCAGAAAACGAAGACGACCTCCAAAGACTGCTATATCGCTTCAATCGTACGGCTGAGTCCCTCAATATGATAATTTCTGCCTCCAAAACAAAAAGCCTGACAACATCCAAAATTCCTATAAGGTGCAAACTTGTCGTTGACGACAAAATGATTCAGCAGGAAATGAAGTTCAAATATCTCGGTATAGAACTATCCGGATATGGTGATATTGACACAGAGGTCAGGCAGCAAACAACAAAAGCACTAAAAGTAGCAGGATGTTTAAACGACACAATATGGAAAAACAAATATATAGATATTGATGTCAAGTCAATAATATACAAAACTGTCATCAGACCCATAATGACCTATACAGCAAGGACCCGACCGGATACAACCAAAACTAAAAGGCTCCTAGAAACAAGCGAGATGAAGGTTCTAAGAAAAATTACTGGGAAAATGCTACTAGACAGAGAACGTAGCGAAGACATAAGGAGAACATGCAGGGTGGACAATGTAAATGAATGGGTCTTGAACAGAAAGCACGATTGGGACGAACACATAAGTCGAATGGACGAAGGGAGAATAGTAAGGATAGCACGAGGCAAATCACCACTGGGGAGAAGAAGCATGAGAAGGCCACGAAAAAGGTGGAGCGGCAATCTTGCCGTTGATTGAACTGAAGGCACGCTGCGAAGAATGAACAAGCAATTTGCCTAAAAATAGAGTAAGAAGAAGAAGAAGAAGATTCTATGTAGTAGTTTAACGGTTAATACCCACCATCAGAATGCGCAGGTCAAAGATTTGTGACGTATTACTCAAGGGATGATGCCGACTGGGCTACTTGGCGATCCAGCACCTTCTAGGGTGCGGGCCTTCCTGGCTCTGAAGAAGGGCGACATGAGGCTTGTAATGGCACTCCTCACAGGGAAATATCGCTTGCATAAGCATTTGCACCTGCTGCGGATAGTAGAAAATCCGGGATGCAAGTAGTGCTTAGAGGACGAAGAATCGTCCACTCATATTCAGCGTTGACGAGTAGATAAGAAAGGTCCAGGCCGAGAAAGCTGTGTGCTTTCACATGTGAGGTAGGGAGGCCAAGCTGCAGTCTGCTGCTAGTATATCTAGGAAGTCAATAGAGCTTTTCACTGTTCTAGATTGTATTATTGGTCTCAACAAGGCCTTCAGTGCTGCCTAGCTATCTGTAACGATGGAGATAGGTCTGTCGTATGAGAGTGGATGCACAATGGGTCCAGACTGATGGTCTACATGCCAACGATCTTCCGCCCGCATCTCAAAAATTGATTCATTCATTCAATAGTAGTTTTAGTATTATTAGTTTTGTCAGAAGATAAGATGTGTTTTGTCAATGAGGCATGTTTTGATTTGATTTGACTTAATACTTCAGTTTTTACTGCAATATTCTGCTGATTCTATGAATCAGGATTAGTGTTGGTATGTTTAAAAAGTATTCATTTCGATGGCTGAGAGCGACATCTAATCTTGATGTGTGCTGCTTAGTCTCGTGTTAGCGTCCAGATAAGCATTCTAGGTTTCCGTAGCTTATTGAACTTCTATGACGCTGATGCTACTGCCACTATAAATGTTAGAAATTATGCCTCTATGCAACTAACTTTTCCACCGGGTGCAGACATGTCTACTGTATCACCATTTATGAATTTTAACCAATCATGGCAATGATTTATAAGGCACATTAATGTCAATTTTAAATATACATATTTTTCAACGCCTCAACGGCTGCCCCTTAAGTTATCTCAAATATCAGCCAGCGAATTATCAAATTACAATTAAAAAAAAGCTGTTGAAATAATATATTACTAGATGTGTTACTTCATAGATAAATAAATTGCTCGGCATATTTAATGTGTTTTCAAGAAGCTCGTGTAACGCTTGAGAAATTTAACATTTGGAATGTAGGAGTGTTTAAAAATTATTATCAGTCTTGCTTTTGACATAATATATGCAGTCAGTTTTTATTCATTTGACCATTATTTTTATATCGTTGCATTTAATTTATTTAGACAGCAGTTCTTCGTCTTTCTTATTGTATGCACTGAATAAGTTTTAAGTAATAAAGCTTAGCATTGTTTTGTTTAATTATAAATAGATTATAAAAACTCAGATGCAATAGGCACAGGCAAACAGCTTGACTCTAGGTTAGTCGTTTGAATTCCGCAATCTGGGAAACTACCTAAAATATTAACTTTGCTTTAGATATGTTGGGTTAAAATGGCCAATTTTCGATTTTTTGCGCATCCCTAGGAGTGGATGTTAACTTCAGGCTTTGGTCGTTTCCAAGCAGCCAAACCTAGGATTGCGCAATTACGAAACGACTAAAGCTTGAAATAATTGTCATTTGAATTCGAGGCTTGACAAGACTAATCAGATGTAATTTAGCGCGCGTGTAATGTAGGAGAATATAAGGAAAGCCGCTTATATCATTGGATTCTCGACGCATTAAGAGGTATGACATTCTAACTATTGGTGACGTAGAAAGCTACGATCTGCGAATGACGATACAGATGAGTTGTATGAAACTATTCACAAATCCCATATAGATACTTGATATAAAAGAACTCAGTGCATTTTCAAAGACCTTAAAATGAAGTACTCTAAAATCACATGCAACATGATTGCCATTTATTTGCGCTTATACATCATCTGACAAAATTTGTCTTTTAAAGCCTTTAATATCAAAAAAAGCTGAGGAAGTAGCTTACAATCTGTTAGACATTTTCTGCATAATAGGTGCTCCTTACATCCTCCAGAGTGACAATAGGAAAGAATTTACATCGGCTGTCATAAATGAACTTGCTTATATATTCGAAGCTAAGATAGTTCATGACAAAACCAAACATTCATTAAAGGGCGAATGAGGCCGTTAGGGATATTTTAGTATCTTAGATGGCAGATAGCAAAGGTACTGATTAAGCTGATGGCCTGCGATTAAGTCAACGAAAAAAAAAAGATTTTTCCATCGAAGTATAAACAGAAGCCCATATGAGGCGATGCTTGAGATTTCTATACGAAATTGTCTATTGGATTCACACATAATTCATGTGGCTCATAACCAAAATGGAGGAGGTGGAAAATATATTTAATGGTAATTTTAACGCAAATACTAAAAACATGTTTTATTTAAAGTAGGTAAAATTCCATATGTACCTATTTAAATGAATTTTAAAATTCTTATAAATAAAACGTTATAGAAATAGTTTATATGAAAGATTTAAATTTTTTCAAAATATCACAAATACCTAAAGAGCTAGAACCGCTCCGCAAGCACCATTAAGTTACTAGAGACCCCATGTATCCATTCTTCTATATATCTTATAAATCATCATAAACCGACAAAAAAATCAGCCCATGTACGAAATGTGAAGACGTCTTCTTAAATCAACATTACAAAACAGACAAGGACGCCAAAAAGGTTGTCTCTTTTTTCGCGAAATAAACTTCTTGTTCGATAAACAGTTGTATGCAATCTTCTCCCATCATTCTTCAAAATCTCACTCTTCCCTCCTCTTCGATCGAATATGATTCACCTGTGCGAATACTTTTAATTTAAATGGCCCGAAAATATGGCGGTCCATCGACAAAAACTAGTATTACGTTCGAAAGAAGAGAACGTCGTTGTCGACGCAATTGTCACCCGTAACTGATTAGTAGATAATGACTAAGGAAACCACGCCCCCTTAAAGAGAGGTCGAAAGAATGGTCCCCGGGCGCATCATCCGGTTTGGTAAAAGTCGATTTTTTCAGCTTTTTTCGCGGTAGCGACCAGTTTGAAGACTGATCGGTCCAAATGGGTTTCCGCGTACGTTTTTTGCGGCTCATCGTTTCTTATTTCTTTAATTAATTATGTTCAACCGAACAGAGGTAGTTTAGTAAATTATATTTCTCATCCCACATAGTTTAAAAGATTACTGTAAACTTTATTGACGAAATTCATGAGATATGTCATGTTGAAACAAAGTAATATCAGTTCTCATAATTGAAGTAATTTAACCATGTCACTTTGATAAATAATTGTGTATTATACTAGATAGAAAAATTATTTCAGCTTTTCCAGTGGGCTTTAAAATATCTCGTAGTAAATTAAATGGACTACCGCCATTTAGTTTACTATGAGAAAGTTTAAAGCCCACTGCAAAGGGATATATATTGGTACTATTTGAACATATATTTAATACTGCATATGCAATACTAAATTAACAAGATAAGAAAGAAATCCCGAACCACCAGAAAATGTTTCATGGCGGCTAACTTTAGAGCAATAACTATAGTACCGAGAGCTAAGATAATAAAAATCGAACCAATCTCTGATCTCAGATTTTAATACCTAAATTCAAATATACAGGCCAAAGGTCTGGAATAAAATTCGAACCTTTGAGCAATCAATGTTTTCAGAAAATGCTGAAACACGATAACTGATTTTGAGTTTTTCACATTTTTCGGTTAAATTAAAAAAAAATCCCAATCCCCTAACCCCCAGTTACCCCACCTTTTTTTTAAATGGAAACCTATGTCTTATGGGGGGTCGTTGTAAAGCTCATCAAAAATGGAATCCAGCCATACCAAGTAAACAAGTTTTATGTTTGCAATAACCAGGATTTTAGGGCCTTATAAAATAACTACTGTATAGTGAGTGACTATTGGGAAAAATTAATAACAGATAAAGAATTTGAACCATTAATATTGTTGCTAGAGCAAAAAATAAGGTATTTGTGTGTATTTTTTCATCTACCAGGCTGTTCAGGCTAATTGTTTACTGTAGTTGTGAATCGGAAGTCTGAATATAAGAATCGTGTCAAAAACCAAAATTTTAAAATCACAATGGTATTGTCGGAAAGGCAGCGTATCGAAATTTTGATACTACTTAGATGTGGTGACAAAAAAAGAAGTCAACGTGAAGTGTGTGATTTACTTAATGCAAAATATCCCGAAAACCAAATCTCACAAGGGACAGTTAGTAAAATATTTCACAAATTTCAGGAACACGGTACAGTACGTGATTTGCCCAAATCTGCTTGGACAGTTGCTTTGGATGACGATGAAAAATTGGACATAGCATTAGAAATTGCTGAAAATCCTCATACTTCAACGTAGTCAGTATATTCCTCAAACTACAATTCGAAGGTTTTTAGAAAAAGAGAAATATCATCCGTAAAAGTTATGTCTTGTTCAAGAGCTACTGGAAGACGATTATGATAGGCGTTTGGAATTTTGTGAGGAAATGATGAGACGGTGTGACGGCAACAATAACTTTCCACTGGATACAATTTTTCGGATGTGGCTACGTTCTATTTAAATGGAGTGGGTAATCGGCACAATTATCGCTTTTGGTCTCTGGATAATCCACACAGGATATCAGTGTTCTCAAAAAGTTAATGTATTGGCAGGTATTATCAACAAGAGAGTTTTGGGTCAATTTTTTTTTTTTGAAGAAACCTTACGACCGAACGCTACCTAGACATCCTAACACCCTAACTGATACCTGCGCTAGCTTAAATTTTTCTTCATAGAATAGATCCAGATATACATGATGAAAGAATTTGGTTCCAATAAGATGGCGCTCCTCCACATTTTGGTATTAATGCTCGCAGGTACTTAGATCAAATGTTTGATTGGGATACGCGGTACAATTGAATGGCCACCAAGATCCCCCGACTTGACGCCCCTAGATTACTTTCCTTGGGGATATTTGAAAGCAATAATTTATCAGGATAGACCGGACAATATTGAAAATCTAAGGCACAAAATCACGGCGGAGATACGTAATATACCACCTGAAGTCATTCGTAATGCTGTAGACGGCTTTTACTATCGCCTAGGAGAATCTCAGACATTAAACGGAGGACATTTTCAGCATTTGCGACATTAAAGCACCTATGAATATAATTTAATAAAGTTTAATTTTATAAAAACGTTTTAATTTATAAATTTAAAAAACCTAGTTATTGCAAACATAAAACTTGTTTATTTGGTATGGCTGGATTCCATTGTGCATATGTTTTTCAACGAGTCCCTAGAAGACATAGGTTTCCATTTGAAAAAAAAGTTGGGGTAATTGAGGGTTAAGGTGTTTGGAAAAACTATTTTTATTTAACCAAAAAAATGTGAAAAATTCGAAATCAGTTTCAGCGTTTTTTTTTGAAAACATAGATCAAAAAATATGAATTTTATTCCAGACCTTTGTATATGGCCATTCTGGATACGCTGATAATATAATCATGTCACATAAGTTTAAACTATACTTAAAAAAATAAAGTCTGGATTTAAATTTAAATACAATATTATACTTTCTAATAGTAAATTAAAAATACTTTTCCTGCCCCATTCGTTACAGGATATAAATATTTCTATTTATTTAAAAAATCTTCAACGAATCTAATCTTTTTAAACTGCATTATGTCATCACCATATCTGTAATTAACTGTAGAAAGTTTTAAAATCAACAATCAGAAATCGAGTATTTCAAAAACCTTACGAGCATGTCCGATTGCCTCTATTGCAGCTGGACACAGACCACTACCTCCTGCAGAAAGGCCTACTGGCTAATATTAAAATTGCAGTCACGTCATAACATCTAGTCAAAAGCTTTTGCCATAGGGCCACCATTGAATGGGAGCCCAGTAAAAGTATTGCGTATTTTATCACGCGTACTTCCGTATTTAACGTTGATTATCACGCTGTACAACTGCAATTCCGACTCCCAACTCGCCATCTTCCATGTACTTATTGGGTAAGTACATTCTCAAACGATCAATTTGCGAATTTACGATAATGGCTACAGTAATTAGTTTTATTTTCTTGCATTTTTCTAAAATCGGAACTATTTATATGCTTTCAGAGCGTGAAAATTGTACCTAATATTTCGTTGTATATTTAGGTCTACAATTTATATTGTCAGGCATATTTTTAAACACGTAAAACCATATATTTCTTTCTTAGACCTGTCGCTTTTGTGCCGCTTGGTCAGCTTGTTAACAGCCAATACACTCTTTGTTATAGCACAGTTTTTGCTCGTGTTTAATTGTATGTTTTTCTCTCAGTTTCGGCTAGTTTTGTGGTAAGTGTAATTATGCCTTGAAAAGGCTGTAATGGAATGTTTACTATAAGCCCTCATTCCTATAAATATTTGCGTAATCATGCTGCTATTATTTTGTCTCATCCTAACACAGTAAAATCTATTTGTAAGAGATTTTTAACAGATCCCCATATTGATGAAAGACATTTTTTTAACCTATAAACTGATGCAGATAAAAATGATAATTACTTTTTGATGAAATTCATATTGCCCCCTATTTGGATTATAAGGCAGGGAACACTGTAGGAGTCATTAAATAATAGCAATACTTTAGCATCATGTGCAGTTGCATTTACGATCACAAGTCCTTACTCAAGCCTTAAAGAAGTAATTCATATATCTTCTGTAGCTAAACTTAATTCAGAAATATTATATACTTTTATCAAATCCATAATAGAAAATTTGGAAGCTACATAGTATTTTGTACAGTTAGTGACAATAATGCAGTAAACACCAAGGCAATGAGTAATTGTTCACCCCGGATTGAACTCTGTATATATAATTTTCCTTCATCCCATTTCCCGAGAGGGACTATTAGTTTACCTTTTTGACACTGTTCATCTACTAAAATATATTTTTAACTGGCTAATTTTTAAACCTTAAACGTTTTCTATCCCGATTTCGAGACAGGCCAAAAAGAATGTGCTTCGTTTTCAGTGGCCAAAAAACTCCATGAACTAGAACGAGACAAAATCTTAAAACATGGGTATTCCCTTAGTTTAAAGGCTCTTAAAATTTTAAATTAGCTCTCAAAATATTTAATCTATAATTTATCACATTCACAAGACACAACAGAGTTTATTAATATTATATGGACCTAGTGGAGAATGGTTAATATTAAAACCCCCTTAAAGGAAAACATGTACTAGATACATTTCAAGAAACTTTCACCAATTTAATTTTTGATTTAAAAAATATATATTTTCAGTCATAATAGTCGCGCTTAAAGTAATATTTGCATAATTGCAGATTCGAACTACTGCCTTGCATTAGCTGATTTGGATATTGCTGATCCTGCTCCTCTTGAAGCTCTACCATTAGCCCCGCAAGCTGCTGATATGAAATCACGAGCAATTTGTCTTATTATGCCAGTTATTTGCGAAACTGCTGCAGATTTAAATCGAAGTGTTGCAGTTATTGCACTAGTTAATCCAGTTAATGCTGAGCTTTTCTTGTTTTTTATTTGCTCCTGCAGCAGCTGATATAGATTCACCTATGAGTTGCCCTATTTTATTAATAACCTGTTAAAGTGCTGCAACTTTCATTTGATGTCTGGTATTAGCTTATCCATATATTATTGACACCACATCTCTTCAAGCTTATCCGCTTGCTCCTGTAAAGGCTGATGCAGATTCACGTGTAGCTTGGCCGATTTTATTTAAAATCTGTAATACAACTGCATATTTAATATAGTGTTTGGCATTAGTAACTTGTTCACTTGAAACTGCTGTAGCAAACCTAAGTGCAGTTTGGCCAATATTATACCTAACCTGAGAAAACACGGCGTGTTTCAATATTGATCCTATAATAATTGTTACAGATTCAGATGCAAATTGCCGAGTTTGGTTTTTAGTGGTCGATATAACAGCAGGATTTAACTTATTGCATCAGACGAACGTTGTAACCTGAGATTAATATGTTCACCAGCACCTGCATAATCACTGTGTGTTTTTTCAAGTTGCCCTTGATTTTCCTGAAGGACACTGGATTTTATTTGACTAAATAACTCAGTAGAGTCAGTAATTTTCCACCATTCAGCTGAGATTGATCCTACAGCCCCTATAACTGGCTGAGGCTGATCCTATAGCCTATGTAACTCTCCAGTTATACCACTTGCCGCCTACCTAAGCATCTTCTCCGTAATAATTGGCAAAATTTTAAACCTGAGCAAGCATTTTTCTATCTCGATTTTGAGACAGGCCAAAAAAAATGTGCTTCTTTTTCAGTGGTCAACAAACTTCATGAACTAGAATGAGTCAAAAGCTTAAAACATGGGTAGTCCCTAAGTTTAAACGTTCTTTTTTCATCATCTATAGAAAGGCAAAAGGTTAAATTTACAGATTTACTACATCAACTCCACCCACTACAATATATTCAGAATCATGTTTAACTTTCGTTTGAATGCCCGTGGATGCTTCAGCGACATTTTGCGAGAGACCTTCTTGCAAATAATGCTCAAAAAGTGGCAGTGGGTTGATTTTATCCTTATTTTTGTTATTTATTTATTTAATTTATTCATTTATTTACTTATTATGAGGAATATGCACTTTTTTAATTTGTCACCTTATATCCATAAAGTAAATGAAATTTGTCATGAGTTTTGAAGTATTGAGTGAACTAAAACCACATCCTAAAAACTTTATATTTTAATATTAAAAATATAAAATTAAATTAAAACAATAGAACCACAGCATTTAAGGATACAGTAAACAAATCACAAAAATCGTTGATTGAAACTTAAAGTCTAATGAGAAGTGTACGGTTTCACTTTATTCCTACTAATCCTCTTAATAGATGGTGGCTAGCTGTAGTATTAAATCTGGAGCAGCATTCAATATGTTGTCGAAACGTAGTGGGAAAATCCCGTTTTGCACAAATAGGTATCCAGGAATGGTAGCATGAGCCGCGAACAATTCTGGAAATTCATCTTTCAAATTTACTCAACAAGCAATCAGTGAGCTTTCTTTAAATTTTCGCTGCAATTAACTAGTCCAAGTCCAAACTCGAGAAGCTCATGGGCGTTTCCTCTATATGAAATATATTTTCAACTCATAACTTTATATCTTCATCATGAGTCAA
>MU188350.1:130988-142108 GCA_016904865.1 Pissodes strobi
TTTGTTAGTGCAGAAGTCATTGTTGTTCAGATCATTGAGAATCTAAGTATAGATATGTTATTTTTGTTTCAGATTGTATTCATTACTACTTATTATACATTATTATGGTGGTCAAAGTAGAACAACCTAGATACAGCTTAAACGGACTGTACAATGATAGTACCAGGAAATTATATGAGACCAGACTGGGCATGAAATTGAAAAATGAATATCTGACTCGTGAAACTGAAGATCTACACAAACATATAATAGAATCCATTTACTCAGCAGCATATGAAGCTCTCAGGGAGATAAGTAACAAAAATTCCTCCAAAAAACAACATCTACATGGACCAAAGGGCTAGAGAAACAAAGAAATAAAAAACAATGAGCATAAAAGAAATAGATGGCCAGTAAGGATGAAAGGTATAAAATACTATATAAAGAACAACAAACACAAGTCAAAAAAATTATTGGTGAAAACAAAAACGAGGCAGTGGAAAGAAAATTAAGAGAAATAAACTCGCATATAGGCGGCAAAAGCTCTTCAGAAGCGTGGACGATAATTAAGTCCCTTAGAATAAACATTTCAATAAAGTCAATATTCAACCGATCCAGCTGGACGAGTGGCAAAAACATTACGCTAAGGAACTAACTGAAGATAGAGAAAAAATACTTGATTAAGTCACCAAGATGATACCAAGTATATGGAGAACACATAGACGTTAACGAGTCCAGGATAAACAAAGGCATAAAATCCTTGAAAACAAAAAAGCTCCCGGACCGGAAAGATTGCCTGCAGAGCTGCTAAAAAATGGAGCCATAAAACTAATCACACACTCACCAGATAAATGGGGAAAAATACTAAGTAGCTAGAAAGATGCCTGGATAACACCAATCCATAAGAAAGGCCTAAGGGATAAATGTGGGAACTACAGATGCATTTCGGTCACAGGCACCATGAGCTTTTGTATGGACAAATATTGGGGAATGTAATAGAAGAAGAGTATGGACCACTACAGATCGAACATGTATCGACCACGTTTTCACGATGGTGCAGCTTAATGAACAGATGGTACCAAGGAACCGTGAAGTACACTTACTATTCGTGGACTTAACGAAGGCCTGTGATACTGTCCCGATACAAAAACTTTGGCAAATCCTAGAAAAATCCCCCATAAATACCACTGCAGAGCTATCCAACAACTGTATGGACACCCAACATCAAGAGTTAAGATAGGAACTACTCTGTCAGATAGCTTCGAAGTTACAAAAGGTCTGAGACAGGGATGCTGCGTCTCCCCCACACTTTTCAAAATATATTTAAACGAAGTATTGAAGCACTGGCGAAGGTCATGCCGTGAAATGGGCATACAACTGAGTGAAGACACGACCCTATATACCCTTCACTTTGCGGGCGATCAGGTCGTTATTGCGCAGGATAAGGAAGATCTAGAGTTAGTGACTCGAATACTATTCAAACACTACGAGGAATGGGGCTTATCAGTAAATAAAACAAAACTCAGTATCTTCGAGTTGGGTTAGTTTGGGTTAGATAAAATGGAGGTTCTCGAATTTAACCAACTTTTCGAATTAAGTTTATTTTAATATATTTTATGTCCAACTTGATTTAAGCGCTTTACTTTGCTTTGTTTGCTATAGAGCAATTTAAGTTGTTGACTACAGGACAATGTAAGTTGATTGAATTTAAGTAACTGAATATTACTATTAATTGACTTACTATAAGCAAGGACTCTTTAAGGATCCTCTGCCTTAAAGGTAGAATTTGGCACTGAATAGGGGCTAATAAGGTAAAGTAAGGGTAGGACATCCAGGGAGCCTTTGCCCTGAACGTACACTTTGACCCTTAACAGCAAAGGTTTGAACTTATTTCCAGAGGGGCGTTTACTCGGCTTGCGCGCTCTTTTACATCGAAATTTGTTGAATTTTTATTGAACGTATTGAAAATGAGCATAATAATTGTCTTTTAAGATATGGTACCAAATTCATGCTTTAGACTTAGTGTTCTTTTTGTAGATGGAATAATTAGTTTACAATATGTCACCTTGGAGATCAACGTTTGAAAAATTACTACGGATTTTTCCGATATTCAAATTAGCATGTCTTCCAATTAATATACTTCCATATATGCCGAAGCTATTTGTAATAGATCTTCACTTCTCCCTAGATACGTAGTCACATATATATTTTTGAATGCATCTATGGCTTCTTTCACTTTACACGCATTATATTAATGATGAAGTCATGTCAGGACTGCCATTAAAAGTAATATCAGATTTGTGTGTGTAGTTCAAACCCTACACATATTATTCAACCCCTCAACATCGCATTCCGTAAGCCTCTAAAATCTGCTTAGAGGAAAATTTTAGGAGAATGCAAAGAATCTCCCATGGGAAGAAACAATACGTCATTTTCGTCGTCACATTCTCCCACCTTGGTAAAAATATTAATGGAAGCAATCAAATCATCCAGTTTCCAATCATGACTTCGTAAAAGTGGCATTTACCCTGTTGCTTTTGAGGAGTTTTTAAAGGCAGGCAAAATAAGAAAATCATATGACATGGAACTCGTTGAGAACTGTTTTAAAGTATTTATTTCTGTAAAGAAGTTAGTAGATATTTTGGCACCTCGGAGTTCGGTGCAACAAAAAAGAAAATTGAGCGTTGCCCCAGGTCAAAGTGTCAATGTTGAGCCTGGAAACAGAAGGCTTCAACGACTGTGTTGATGATTTCAATGATGGTTGTATTAATTTATCCAAAGAGAATTCTTTGATTTCAGTACTCCTAAAGAAAGAAGTTGATGATTTGCAAAGGTGAAAAATTTCCAGGAAACATCATTGAAGTAAAAAGAAGGCGTGGAAATGGATATATGGAAAACAAGACGAGATCTTTTATTAGTGGTAGGACGTAACCTCTCAATTAATGAACCTGAAAAAAATTATAAAGCTGGTGAAATTTTAAGTGTTCCCTAACTATCATATGTATATACGTAATTCGCTTTTCATTTAAAAATAAAATTATTAAAAACCCATGAAAATTTTCCTTTGCAAATTGCTTCACATTCGTTCAAATATGGTGAAAGTGAGGTAATACCTGCTATATAAATGAACAATAATTAAAACTAATAGGCAACTGAAGCTTTGCCTACCTGAGCTGTTATTTTGAACAAAGGTGCTCAGACGTACTAAATCTATAAGGTTTTATTGGTTATGTAAAGTAATTTACCCGAAGGTTACTTTGAACAAACATAATCTTCCAGTCAAAGCAAAGGTCAGTTTGAGCAAACATAATGTTCCAGTCAAAGCAAACAGGCATAGGAAAATGTATGGAAAGGTTTCTTTGCTCAAAGCTGCTCCAGCGTAGAAAGATTTAGAATCTGACCTGTCTGGACATTTTGCACAATTTTTGAAAACCCCAAACTATTTAGACATAAAAATGAATCAGTGTGTAATGCGGGTGTTACATACATTCCTACAAGGTGATTGACGTATCTCTGATATTTGTATGTCAGTTTCTATATGCCATTATCGCAGTGCACTAAAGACTGCAAAGAGACAGACAAATAACCACAAGATAAACAAAGCAAAAAAATCCGTCAAAGACCATGTGGGAGATCATAAATTCCAACAGAGGTACGCGCGAGGCAAAAAATGTCATTGATATTTTACCTAATGACTGACAATAACATTTCCTACGTGGGGACATCTATGGGTTAACGGTAAGACTAATTAAAACAGTGAGGGACCTAATTGTACTACCTCTCACAGATCTAATAAATGAGTTCATTTCTTTACCGTTTTCCCGGAGTCACTTAGCTGTAATTCCTGTATTTAAAAAAGGCGATTAATCTGATGTGTCCAATTATCGCCCAATCTCCCTGTTGCCAGTCATTTCAAAGGTTTTCCGAAAGGTTGCTTGCACATTAAATTACCCATCGCTTTGAAAGTAATCATTTATTTTCAGACAAGAAATTTGGTTTTCGTCAGGGCAAAGGAACAATCCATGCGATCGTAAGCCTACTCTCATCGATAATGGACCCATTTGAAAAATTTCAATATAATACCTCGGTATTTTGCGACTTGAATCAGGCTTTCGAATGTGTTCCGCATCAGGCTCTCCTAGACAAGCTTCGGTATTATAAGTTTCACCCAAACATCATAAAACTTGTTCAGTCATATATGAGCTGCAGATTTCAAATCGTGAAAGTAGGGGATGCCTTGTCTGATGTAAGATTGCTGGACATAGTGGTTCCACAACGATCAATTATTGATCCTCTATTGTTCTTGTTTTTTATAAATGACTTCCCTATGGCAGATAATGAGGCACAGTTTATGCTGATCATGCCAACTGCAATGTAACGGAGGATGATGTTGATGAGGTCGGGAAGGCCAGTTGTGGAGCACGGTCGAGGGCTGAGGCCTGGTTCCGGTCTAATAGATTGCTGCTAAACAAAGAAAAGACTCAATCTATGATCTTTACACTTAAAGAACCTGTAGGCAATATGGACAACAGCCTGTTAGGTTTCTCGGGATCTATCTGGATTCGAGGCTTCAGTGGGACCCGCATGTTGAGTTTGTTTTTTGCAAGTTACAGAGCACTGTTTTTTTGCTACAAACCCTGAAAGATTGTGTTTCGCCTGAAACCCTCTAGTCAGCTTATTATGTTATCTTCTATACAACTATGACCTACGCAGTCTTGCCATTGGGTGGTTCCACAGATGCAGGCTGAATTTTTGCATTGCAAAGAAAGACCATGAGGGTTATTGTAGGACTGGGGTATAGAGATGACTGCAAGTACTTTTAAATAGTGTTCTTACATTCCCCGCAATCTATATTAACAAAGCTGTGTCTAAAGAAATACAAAAAAAATAGAAAAATGTAAGGTTACTCAGTGCTACGTTACGAAGCACCCACAAACTCGTTAAAGCTTTTAGCATATTATAATCAGTGCTCACTAACAGCAACAAAAAGAGAAAAATTTTAAATAATTAAGATTCGTCAATAGTAATAATTAAAACCTGGTTCAATTCCTTCAAGAGTGCAATCATTACGTACTTAATAAAGTCTGTCCACGTTACAATTCTATTAAATTAATAAACATTCAGTTCACAATCTCATTTTTTCGTTTACCATAAACGACATCAGATTAAAGATTAGACCCGATCTATAAATACGAGTACGACTAATTAAAACAAAAACGATTTTCAATCGTCAATAAAATAAGCCTGTGACTTTAATCAGTATATTAACAAGTAATTCCGTGTAAGTCTTGAGTTTTATTGCCAATTAATACCATATTGTCACCTTCAGTACGTTAAATTGTCAATAGTATACATACAATAGGCTGCAATCGAATAGCTGTTGTTTTTCTTTTTGTTCTTTTCATTCAATGGTCATGTATTGTAATTTAGGCGGTGATAATGGGCATTTTAAATTGAAACGTATGCGTACCAAAATGTTAATGTGATATGTACCTAACTTACCTGTATAGTATGATGTTAAAAATGTCGTAAAACTTATTCTTAAAAAGGAAACATAGTTTTTCTACGTCTATTAAATAATTTACTTATTACAGCATCGTTTGCGAATAACTAACAGTGTCCATTACACACGCCCATAAGTAATAATCAATTACCAATCACAAAGGACTCCATTAAATTTAACTTGTCATATTTAGAACGGTTAGCGGTGAATGTTTATTTATTTTTTGTAATATTTGAGAAACTGCGTAGTATTATATCAAGGAATAAATAAATAAATAAATAGTCATAAATTGCCAACAGATAAGTCACCCAATTACAGGAAATACAAAAATAATTCTTGATAAAGTTCATAAAAATGACAAATCTAAGAGCAAGAAACAAAAAATAGTTATGATAACACATCAAAATCACCTACATTAACCCAAAGCTGGAAAGTAGGTGAAAATAAAAGCAAAATAATAAATTAATTAACTCTGCTAATTAATGCTTTTAAAGAATCACTGAAAATATCACAATGTTTATAATAAATATTAAACAAATTACAAATATAATATATTGGTGCTCTAGTTAGCATATTAGTTTTAGGACGTTGACAATAAAAAGCTAACGAAGATCTTGCATTTAATCTGGAAACAATGTATTTAATTTCACTTAGTAACTCGATACAATCAATTCCATTACAGAAGAGTTTAAATAAAAAGGCAATTTCTAATATATGCCTTCTTATCACTGCTGTATCACAAGACTCTTTTTGCATAAACCCATGTTGTTCCGCTGATATAAAGCTTTTAATCTGTAAATAAATTTTATGAAAAGTACACGACTCAAAAGGCTTAGAGAAGTTGCACAAATCTGAAATAGGCCTATAATTACGTAGTTCTATTGGATCGCCTTTCTAAAAAACAGGTGGCTTGGAAGGAGCATGGATGCAATCCTTTACTACAAAGCTCGGAGTTTATTTTTTCAATTTTTGCAGCTAAAAAACAAATAATCCATCTGGGCCATCGCCCAGCCTCGTGTAGTAAAGAAGACGGTTGTTCTGAAAAAAGTCATTTTTGGCCATCGTTCTCCCAAAATGGATTCCCTTTGTTCCGAAACAGCATCGCAATCGCAGAGCAGATGCTCTATTGTTTCGTCCTCCTGTTCACAGCCTCTGCATAGAGATGTCTCGCATCATCTCATTATGTAGAGAAGCTTTTTCAGCTGGCAGTGTCCAGTCAGAATCCCCGCCATGAGTCGTAGGTTCTTCTTTGATATACCCAGGTATGCCTTTGCTGCAGACTCATTCGGATAGCTTAGTAGCTAAGGCCAGTAGTGATTTTAATAGTCTTCTCCCCCGTATTCCTGCGAACAATATCTTTTGCGCTTATGGATATAGCAACAAGTTTAGACTGAACTATGCTTGCCTATACCTCCATAGACCCTTTGAATTTAATTCGCAAGCTATGCCGGGAGTAAATTCCACAGTCTGCTCCTTCCTTGGTTTTTAAGCCACCTTCGATTTTAGGCTCATTTGGTTTTATTTGAATATCATAGAGTCTTCCTACTGCCCCTTCCCACAGGCGGCGTCTAGTCTCTCCACATTCTACGCTGGGTTGCAAACCAACGACTCTGAGCCTTAGCAATGCAATCGGAGCCACCTCCTTTGGATAAATATCTACGCGCGGCAAGCACAACATTACTTCGATGGCTCTGGTTGGGATCGTTCTCATAGCTCTCGTTATGGTTAGGCAGGCAGTTCTATGTACCTGGCTCAGTTTGAGCATTGCCGTTTTTTGTTGACTCTTGAGCCACCAAACTTATACGGCTCGATAGGCAATCATGGGTTTTATGATAGCAGTATAGATCCACATTACGACCGCGGGCTTCATACCCCAGGTCTTTTGCATTGTCCTGCGGCACTGTTTACAAGAAATGTATGCCTTCTTTAGTCTTCGTTCTTCCAGGTTAATTTAGCATCGAAGGTGACCCCAAAGTAATTAAGCTCAGACGCAAAGTTTAGTTCTGTGTTAAGGAGGGTCGGGGGCCGTAGTGGCTCTCTCCTACTATTTCTGGTGAAGAGCACCACCTCCGTCTTCCTGGGGTTTACAGACAGGGAGTGCTCCCCACACCACTCTTCGGCTAAGCGAATGGCACTCTGCATTCGATTGTACAGGACTTTTTCGAACTTACCATTGAGCAGTATCGTAAGATCGTCTGCATCTGCATTGGTGTAGAACCCGTTTGAATTGAGGCGATGCAAAAGGCTCTCGATAACAAGGTTCCATAGCAGTGGCTATAGAACGCCTCCCTGCGGGCAGCCTCTGGCAACGGTGCTTCTAACTACAGTTTGCATGCGTCTCTTTGAGTGCATGTTGAAAATCCAGCCACTGACAACAGGAGAAACGCCTCAATTTGTTAAGGCTGCATTGATTTTTCCAAAGGTAGTTTTATCAAACGCACCCTCAATATCAATATATACACCTAAGGTGGACATGTCCAGAACACCTTTAGCAAGTGCGGCAGTAGCTCGTCCAGGCCCCACTGTAGTAGAGCTGGTCGGATGCCGCCTGTGCCTGGCGATTTGAAGGGTGACAAGCTTAGTACTGCCCATCGCATTTTGTCTTCACTGACTATTTGGTTGGCACCTTGCCAGTCCAAATTAGTAGGTTGAAAGTTTGTCTGATCTGGTCAGTTCCTGTCGTCTATTGCCGACGTACCAAGGAAATAGGTCCGCATAAGCAGTTCAAGACTCTCTTGTAGGTTAGCGGTCGTGGTGCCGTCCTCCCTTTTTAGTAGACCTAGGTCGCGATCATTGTCTTTTGCGAGGACTTTGTAGAGCCGTGTAGTCTGTGAGTGATACTCGATCTCCTCTAGTGGGCCTTCCAGGCCTCTCTCTGTTTTCTCCTCTTTTTTAAACTTCCGCAGATTGCTCCCAGTCGGCTTAAGTTCTGGTTCTTTTTGTTCCGTTAAAAGATTTTCTCCCTGTCCTCTTGAGTTCTCCTAGCTCTTGTTCCCACCATTTTGTGGCTTCCCCAGGCTGTGATGCCTCAAGAGCGCAAGACTTTTCAAAAGCTTTAATTATGGCGGCCTACAGACCGCCATAATTTGTACGATTTTTTTTTATAATTTCCAAAAGCTGCTTCTTTTCTTCTGATCAATGCAAGGAATGATGATAAGATATCTAAAACGCCACCAAAAGATTATGGAAGCTGCTAAAATTGCATAAATAAACCTTCTGCCGAAGAACATAATGTTTGGCTTTGAAAACTCGAATATTACAGATATGTATGAAATTAACACTAAGATACTTAAAAGTATTGCTAGCTTGATTGTGTATCATCCTCTTCCTGATTTGTTGGGCAGCTGTTTGAGTGGAATCGTTTTTCATTCTGTTCTTAAGACATCCCAAGTATTTAAGAAAGGTAGCCCGATAGATGTCTGAAATTACAGACCCATTTCTATAAATCCTCTCCTTGCGAAAGTCTTTGAAAATGCTCTAAAAACCAGAATATGCCGTCATTTTGAGGCACATAATTTGTTAAACAAGCAACAATTTGGTTTTAAAAGTGGTATGTCTACAGGTAATTGATTAATATCAAAGATGCTTTCAATGACGGTTCTCATTCGGCGGCCGAGTCCTGCGATCTATTGAAGACCTTTGATTGGGTCTCTAAAAAGTATGGTTTTCTAACTTTGACTACCCAAGCCCTAAGCTGATGCGGAAGTTTCGACGCCAGCTTGTTGAAGTAGACGGTCAGCATTCAGTCTATCACAGGTGTTAGTATTTGGTGATCTGTTGCTCATCATTTGCAACACTGATTTGTAAGGTTTTGTTATCGGGACGTTAAATTCATGCAGTGTGCTGATGTTATTGTTGAATGTGTTTTACCTTGAGTAATTCAGTTGATATAACTGACAATCTATCATCTGTTAAATTTTTGATGGATATTCATCTAGATCAGCAACTAATCTGGTTGATTTCCTTTCTTCCAAGCTGTCCTCGGGTGTATATGTATTGAGAAGTGTAGTCAACACTATCTGTGGGCTTACTCTGATATCAGCATTTCATGCTTTGATGCAGTCAAATATATCATATGTGCTGTTCGTCGAATCTTTGCTCTACAACGGCAGGTTATGCGTGTTATTTTGAAGCCGATATACAGAGCTGACTTTGGGGATTTTTGATGGACATGCTTCTCATAATGAAATGCGTGGGCATAATACTAGTCATAGACGGGATATCTCGATTCACTACCATACAATGAGCATGAGCTTTAAATTACCATACGCCTAAACTATTCAATAAGTTTCCACTCTGTGTGAGAGACCCGCCGCCGTTATAGGTATTTAAGGAAAAAAATTAAATGTTTTTAGTTTTTTTATTAATTTTATAGTGATGATTTTGTTGTTTTAATTGAGTCTGTTTTCTATACGTTGTTGTGTCTTAATATAATTTATGGAATTTTTTTTTATTGTGGATTTGCAGGTTTGTTTAGCGTATCATTTTAAACTATGCTTTAAGTGACTCTACAACTTGTGTAACCCTATTATTAATCAAATTACTTTACTTGCTTTACTGCTGTTTTACTTTACATGTATTTATTTGCAATACTATAATGCTATAAGGTCCATTAAAACCGGTAGGTCATTTTCGAGATACAGTTTTTAAGCTTCTATTGATGTCTCGTTTCAACTCACGGCCAGTTTATATAGCTTTCCATTAATTTAATTAAATACGGCTCCTACCGTTGTGCCGCGGTCAATACGAACAATCAATATATATCTTCAAGCCTTAATATCAAATCCAGTTTTCTATTTTCTTCCTAATCCGCATTGCCGCCGACATTTATATCTTGCCAACATTATCTCACCATTAGCACGTTCAGTGTTAAAAGATATAAACGATTGTATTTTATTTAATGCAAAGTTTAGTTCGCTAATGGGCTGTGACATTTATTTTATTTATTTGCCAAGATCCGGTTATTGCATATTTGTTGGTACTGGTTGCGCTACCTTGCGAATTGGTTATCAATATTACTGTTATAACTCGCTCATGGTAATTCTGCTTAAACGATAGAATATTATTTGTCTTAAGACTAACATTGATATTTTTTAGAGTTGATGTGAAAAGAATTTGTTAAAAATGTGTGCTATAAATTGCGATTCATTCAATTATTCGTTACATATTTCATAATTATCCAAGGCAATATTTTAGGTATCGCAATTCGCAACTTTTCCGAATTTTAAATAAAAAATTAAATTTTGGTAAGATTACCTCGACAGACTGGTTCATATTAGAATGGCTACACTGTATGGCTATATGAAAATATCGAAAAAAAATCTCCAAAAAAAATCCGTTATGTTTGAAAAAAAAATCATAAAGGACTTACAAGTCGCTTACATCCGCTACACCTTAAACAACCAATAAAAGTACTGGTAGTCAGTCAGAGATTTAGTATGAACACATCTGCATAATTTCAAAATTATTAATATATAATTAAGATAAATATGAATTAATTAAATGTTCGGACTTCTTGTAATGCGCCAACCGGTTTGAAATATGAACAAATATTAAGTGGTTTTATTTATCATTATATACTTCACCAAAAGGAATCCGTGAATATAGCAAATACCCGTTAGGGATATAAAAAATTATT
>MU188351.1:0-13318 GCA_016904865.1 Pissodes strobi
ACGTATATCATACGCTATTTTTTATTACGAATGCATCATAATCTCAAAAATGTTTTAAATATAAAACTTAAAGGATATATTGACGAATATATTAATCTGTCACATTTGACATGATCAAATGTTTCTATAGCGACCTTTAAAAAAGTAGGCGCATCATAAACATCATTTTAATCACGCTTCAGCGTAATAACAAATATCTTAAATCGCAGCGAATAATGTTTTTCTTATTTATGAAGTAATTTATGTGTGCTGTTTTTTAATTCTGAAGTATTTCTGTGCTCTTATTTTTATTATCATAGAAATTTATTACAATGATCGCGCCTTTTGGTCTTTGTGGTTTTCGTAGAAGGTTTATGTCACAATAATCAGCTATACATTCTAAATTATTTAATATTTATTTCAGGCGACACTAGCAATCCTCGACAAACTAGACATAGACGCGGAGAGACCGAACGATGAAGAAGTGGCCAGGATGTTCGGCTATGAAGAAGCCTACCACGCAGGTACGCTCTCTAGGTGGCAAAAACTCAAACCCAAGATTTGGGCTCTATTTGATGAACCATATTCGTCATCGTCCGCCAAGGTACCTCCGATCAATGTGCAGCATCGAAATGTGAATATTAATTTTTACTAACTATTTTTTCTTTCTGCACTAGTAGATTGCATTGATAGTGGTCGCTTATTTTGTCTGCATGTGATGTTGCTTGAAAGTGACTGTAAGTAATACTAATAATTATGTAGCATGAAATATTTGGTGAAATTTCCATTTTTTCGTATAATCATTTCCGTTCCACAAGAGATTTAGTTTATGGATCATTGAAATTTGACAGATTTATTTAACAGTGCTTCAGAGTGTATTGATTTGATCATGCAAAAGGAATCACTGAATTGTAAGTAGAGAAATAGAAAAAAATTCAGATATGATTGATAGTCATTATTATTGCAGGCTGTTAATGCATTATATAAGATCTATATGATTTCATCGTAAATATCTATAAAACTGCGACTCAAAGCAGTCCATTATAAGCGACTTAATTACCTTCTCTGCTCACTCCAAAAAAAAAATCTGAAATCACTTACTTGCAGGATTTAAATCAATATGATATGCTTGGGTTAATCAAACAAGAATTGTTATTAGTACAGTAACAAAATAAGTTTTAAGGGCAGGTTGTGGAATATCATTTTCTGTTGAAACTTCTCAATATTTTTAATTAAAATATTAGCGAAATGAAAATAATTATTACTAAAAAGTTAAATCAGTTGATCTCAAAAGATACATGACTCAAGCCCTTTTTCTTCTCTCAAATTGCCGAATGGTGTTTTTGAGGCGCTTCGGTTCGAATCAGCTAACATCGGTATCGGACTGTTAATTTTAACCGTTAGTTAGGTTTTCCAATAGTTGTATCTCGCATGTCACCCTTTGGATTAACGTGGTATAGGGCCCACGATATCAAACGGCATAAAACGGTACAGCAATATTGACTAAGATAATTAGGTTTACTGAAACTATAACGGCACTGCAGGATGCAATGTCTTTCCAAAATAAAGAGCCTCTGCACTGGAATCTTTTAATTAAATCTGAGACCGTGTAACATATGCATCGCATCGGCTTCATAGACTTACTACGAATCACTTGCATTTATATATGGATGTTAAGAATCCTAAAAACAGTTTTTTTTAAATTAAAATTATAATACCCAAATTTTAGTCGCATATAGAAATAATACTGGAATATTTTATTTCACTGTCAAGGTCAAAGTCAATAGGGCCATAAATAGTTTTTAAAAGAAACACTTGCCATCCCTCTCTGTATGTAAATCAATTTAATGTCTCTCGTTTCTTTAAAGCGAAGCCGATAATAATAAATAATTTTATTGCTATTTTATTGAAACCATGAAATTGATTTGAATCTCAGTAACTTAGGAAGTATTTAAAATATTACATTTAAACTTCAGTTATCTAAGAAGTTGGCAACAAAAATATTCGTTCAGTATATACTGTTCTGGAATACTTCAAAAATATTTATGTTTGTTTAATTCAAGATAATGAATCATATAATATAAATAAAGATTAATTTTCAACCTACTACCAATGTTGTTAAGATAGGCGAACCCATTCGAGGAATTTTGTCATGCCTTTGTTATATCCCTGATGTTCGAATTTAATTTGACGTTATTACGTTAGGTCTACTCTATAAAAAAAAATCAAGCTGTGTTTCACCAGACGGGAGAAAAACAAACAACGTTAACATTTGCAAACTGGAATAACACAATTCCATTCTGTAAGGGGTCTTTAAGTGTATTGTGAATTGTTGCCTGAAATGAAGGTGCCCTCTATTTGTACGATGAAACGTGTCAAGGTAACAAACGGGAACAAATATGTGTCTGGGATTTTTTAATATTATACATATTTGTGTTATTTTTGAGAACCTAAATAAACTGAACAACAAACAGAAATATTTTACCCTCATTTATAACTTGTAGTTTTTTATGAAATTATTTTTTGAATGAGGTTTTCGGATCATGAAAGCTTTATTTACTTAGGTTATATTCGGACTAATTTGGAGTTTGGGACCTTCGACGAAGGACAGTACAACACAGTTTCAGTTTTTTGCATCAAATTGTTACTGTCAAATTTATTTTTTTAAATATGCATAAAATTCGACTAGAAAAACATGGAACCTCTGGTCTTGAATCAAGGGTGTAAAAATTGCACATGTGACACGAATGAAGTTAAAAAAAAAAAAAGAATTTGATACTTACAAAAATGTCAAGACATTATAATGGTATTGCATCGCGCTGGTCAAAATCATACTCAAAAGTCAAGCTAGGAACTTGGGAAGGCGCAAGAATTTTTCATTGTCTTGATATTCAAATGGTTATATTGTATTTATTATTGATTTTAAATTTTAGCGTTCTCGCGTTTGACAACGGTGATGGTAAATTGTTCTTCTAGACGTCAAGTCCTCCAGTATAATTTAGTCTGAATTAACGATAGAAGTGGAATCATCAATATGTTTGACCAAATGTGTCCTTCTTATATCAAGGAACAGTGGAAGATGATTTCGAGTCGTGTATTTGTTGATATTTCGGAACCAACAAGTTTGAACTATAGTTCCAATAATAGGCAAGACTCAAAACGCAAACGTAGAAATAAAACGTGCAACATATGCCTTCCTAAAAGAGACAAAAGAAGAGGGGACGGCTGCATAGTTGCAATAATTGGATTTGTTAAGATCATAGGAAGAATATGCCAGGTGTTTGCATAAAATGTGACCAGCATGCCTACGATTAAGTTTCTTATTGTATTATCATTTGACTGTTTAACTGACATGTTTCGTTATAATTTTTTATAATTTCTTCCATTGCATATTGCTTCTGTTTGTAGCTCTTCTTGATTTTGTTTCATTATGTTGTAACGAAGTTACTATATTTTTAAGGCATGGTATGCACTTACGGTTTTAACTTTTTTATTTTACGGGTTGTTGACACCATTCTGTTTCGCAAAATCTAATACTCTAAGCCACTACTACCGCCAATATAGTCGCACAGCTGAAACCAAACCCTCACCGTTTCCAGCCACTCTCTCTCTCTCTCTCTATCTATCTCTTTTTCTCTCCATCTCTCTTTTTCTCTCTCTCTCTCTCTCTCTCTCTCTCTCCCTCTCTCTCTCTCTCTGTCTCTCTCTATCTCTATCTCTATATCTATATCTATCTCTATCACTATCTTCATCTCCATCTCTATCTCTCTATATCTCTCTCTATCTCTATCTATCTCTCTCTCACAACACAAGCTGGCCTCGGTTTTCCAGTCCGATCATTTATTCTTTCCACAACACTTCACCTTACACATGGGTTCTCTCTCTCTCTCTCTCTCTCTCTCTCTTTCACTGTACACTACAGACCGGCCTTGGTTTTTCAAGTCCGGTAGGCTTTATCATTATAAGCTCTCTCTCACACTCAATCTACCTACCAAATATTCCTTACCTTGCCTACCACCCGCCACCCCGATGGCGTGCAATCGTAGTAGCGAAGTACGACGAGAAAGCAGTGACGGAATTGTATTTCATCCGTGTACGAAGCCCCGTCATTAGGTTTGTTTTGAAATTGTTTGTTTTCTATCTAATCCCCTTCCTGCTAGTTTTAAAAAATTTTCTAAAGACACCCGACAACCAGTACTGACATGCACAATAGACTCCTGGTTCGTCGTTTCTCCACTCTATAAAACTGTCCGGTGCACTTTGGGCCCTTTACCATAATAAACCAAAGGATGGTGCACGAGAACCAACCATTAGATGACGTAACTAATGGTTAAAATTAGCCGTCTGATAGCGAAGCAAGCTCAAGCGAACCGAAGCGCCTCACAATATCTAATTTCTCATTAAAGCTACTTTTCAAATAAACTCGTCTGTATCGCTGTACACAATTTCAGAAAAAGCCGCATTTTGCTATTGAGATGTATCACGTGCGAATACTCGCCTAATAAATTGCAGCGCGAGTAACGGCGGGTTAAATGACATAATAGAATTATTAATATTGATACTGGATACAAACTGAAGTATAGTTCCTCCGGAAAAGTCTGCTATTTATGTCTCGCCTTAGGTACAATAGCTTTTCTGGCCGACCAGTAAAAGTCTAATAAATACTTTGTAACGACACTCTACCTTTCTTCGAATGTCTTCTTCTTCAGCAATATTTTTAATTAAAATTTTGCTATCTCTCCTCGTTCGATAGGAAAAATAAATAGGACATGCCCAATTAGTTTATAGTTTATTTGTTGAATATGTTTTCGTAAGTAGCCTTCTGCATATGAATCGGTAAACTATCCCGATTTTTTCATCAATATAGTAATAGTGATTTTCTAAAGAATTTGCCTCAGAAGGAGAATTTATGCACACACACCTAGGCTTGGTCGCGTTCAGGACACTTTTTTATGGGTAGTGAATAAAGCTCAGCAGTTATGTAGTGCGCCGAGCTTGACTGTATAACATCTCAAAAGCCCTATATTCCCAAAAACTGCTGCGAGTAAAAATTTGGGTTTTTCTTGGCAGTACTTCTAGACAGCTGATGATGCACTGTTTTTGACGATCCGATTTTCTATTTCCGAGTTATTACGTCACATGTGAGATTTATAAATATTTTACTTTGACACGATAACTGAGGAACAAATTATGATGCAGTTCTTTGGACCGTTTCTTTTGACGGATATTGGGAAAAGTGTTGAAATTGCCGAGAATCGGAAAGTAGGGAGCATTTTTTTGGCGTACATGTTTTTGTTTTTTTTTCAAAGTTACGAGAATCGAAAAAAAAAAACGAGACGACGCAATAGTTCGAAAGGCATTTAGAGGAGCAAAACTATATAATTATGCTTCTCTCTCTGGAAAATGAGGATTTTCCTCAAAAAACATTTTTTTTATAGAAATATTGATCACTTGACTAGACCCTACGTAAAAAATCACATAAGAAGACACTAAAATTGATGATGCCCTTTATACAGGGTGAGTTATTTGAATTTAAACTTTTCGTCATGTCGAGTTTTAACACATCAAAAATTTTTGACTACTGAAGCTTTCACTTCTAGATATTCTTATTACGACCTTTTTTGCGATATTTTTAGATTGGATCCTTTGGTATTTATAAGATTCTTTTTTGAATATTTTCTATAATATTATTATTAAATATGTGAATACATGCCTGGGAAAAATTTAAACTATTTGTATCATTAATATTAATATTTGTATTTTTTATAATATCAAGTTTCATCATTAATTTACAAAGCCATAAACTTACTAACAAATAAATTACAGTGCTTGTAGATCACACACCAAAAGCGAAACTATATCCGCTCAAAACAGAAACGGAGGATATCCTACTCGCTTGTATAGTGTATTACTTATACGACGGACAACCCCCCCCCCCCCCATTTTTCACCATAAGTTTTCTGTTAGATAAGAAAATAATGTTTTTATTTTATGCAAATTCGCTGATGCCAATGGTAGAACACACTATACATTAACCATCGGCTTGTTCAACTATCGATTCTTGTCAGAGAAAGATAGGCAAGTTCGACGCGGATGACGATGGCGTGGAACAAATGAAGATGGGTATGAATTTTGGACGGGCGTCTCTATTATTAATCGCCTCGCTGTATTACATATTTGTAACGTTGGCTTTACACATTTTTAACGATCGCCTCGTCGTATCACATAGTTTATAAAGTCTTTGTAACGCGTTCACCAACTTACTCTCCAGGCAAAGCAAGCCTAAACAAGTTTCACTTCAATGTAAAAAGGCTTGCTAGTATTACTGTTAGCAATAAAATAAAATTTTGTTGATCGCTTAAACTATCGCAATTAAATAAACGGCTGTAGAATCTAGTTGCGAAGATTTTCTTAATGGGATGTGAAATTGCTAATGATTGTTTCAATTCTCATCTTTCAAGATACAGCTACTTATTTTATTCTTAGTGTCCATATACCAAGTATACTATCTTTTTTCAATGTTGATTGACAGTATATATTTTTTTTGATGATCAAAAATAGAAGTTATGTATCTCACAAACTACGAAACTTCAAACTATAGTGATAAGGTCCCTGATAGCCACATTTCTTCTCTGAAAAGCGTTTTTTATATTGTGTGAGTGATGATAAGGATAATGTACATAATGGGAAAGTTAATTACAATTTGAAAGGAACGCACACAACCGGGAATTCGATAAAATGCCGAGCGCAAATTGAACTAAAAATTTCGCCCATAAAGGAACGCTTATTTCACTAATAGGCTTTGAGTTGGATAATCATTTAGAGTGTGGAAGGAGTGAAGTCCAAGCGAGAGCATAAAAGCTATGTTACTCATTCACTTTATAAAATCTGGGCTATAGAAATTCAGTTTGTATTATTCCGTACCTTCAGTGAAATGTAGTCTATATCTATGTAATATTAGATTATATTATTTATTATAAATGCCTGTATGCCTTAGGATGTGATCCACCTTGCATTTATAATTTACTACGTCTTTTTGATGAAACATATTTTAAACTTTAACTAATATCTGGATTCCTATTTATTTTTAATCTATTTCGAGCCACTGTTTAAAATTAGCTTGCAGGTTTAGACATTGTTGAACTTGAGCATGTCTGATTTTTCGCTCTCTTGTGACTCCCTTCGGAAATGTGAAAAATGCCTTATAGTGGTATAATTCTTGTTGTTGTTGGGTGTTTTATGTTTTTCGACGTGTTGCCACGATCTTGTGCAAATTTGTATATATTTCTCCTCCATTTTTTAAAAAGATTTATCTTTTTCCGATATAGACATATAAAAGTTAGTATGGATTTGTTTGATGTTGCAAGGACCCCTCGGATCTATCAGCAATGGCTCAAGCCTAGTAATTTATTAGAATAGTCTAAAGTATAATAATACTTCAGAAAGTCTAAGATTAAGGTAGAAATTAAGTTTCAAACAATGAAGCGATAGTAACATATTTATATATAGAACCTATTGAAAAAATGGTGTTAAATAAGGGGGACTTGTCGATAACAAAGTAAGTGGATTTATAGAAAAACGAAATAAACGGCATCTTGAAGCAGCTACTGAAATTCGCTCTAGTAATAATAAGAGACCAGTATAAGCAAATTTGTTCTCAATAACTCTAATTGGCAAAATAAAGCTATGCAGCAAAGGTAAAATAATGTTTATTAAATGCTAAGTTGGCACAAATTGTTTTAATATCTTCATGTCAAACTGATATATAGAATATTGCATGGGCGCACAACGCCATAAACCATATCGATATTATCGATATACAGAAGGGCCGAATGAAAAAATAATAGAAACAGATTGAACGTAGGAGAGTTTTATAATAAGTTTTTCTTTGGTAACAAAAATATTATTATATGCATTTGACATATTATGTGTAAATATTAGGAAATTTATTTATTAGCTTGTTTCTTAATATTACTATTAAGTCATATCGTTTGAATTCAATTCAGCAAACTATTAAAACCGAAATTCCGCCAGCCTAACTAGCTATAATCACACTTTATATCACATAAATGAAATAAATACATTTAAAATAATTATTTGTTTCTATGTCGTTTGTCTTACCTCAGGGGTCGTAACCTCATAGTGGAAAACACAAACATAGATGTCGCCCGCAGGGTACCGCCAATCCAATGATATGCTCCATTCAGTGATAATTGATATAATAGAACCTTATATTTGGAAGATGATATTGCTCTAGTATTGTTTCGAATATACAGCCTGTTCAAAATGAAGTCGTCACTATTGCTAACTTTCTTATTATAAGAGCTACGAACGTGACTAAATTAGCAAAGTAGTGTAGTTTTTGATGCTGATTATTATGCCTATATAAAAAAAAATTTCAACATCAGAATCACATGGTATTTACAAAAATTAAATTTTTTTAAATGGAAAGACCTATAACTGTTATAGCAGTTTGATATATAGTGAAATTCTAAACAAAATATGTCTTTAAATATAAATAGCTAAAATTAATAATAACGGAGATATTTACATTGAAAAACCGGGACTAAGGCCTTTTTTACCAAGTTTGACAGCCTGTAATATCTAAACGACTAAAGATAGAACAAAATAGTTTGCACTTTCCTATCTTGGTTTTTCATAAGCTATCGTTTGACACTAATTTTATATTTAACCAAAGGTTTAATTTAACCGAATTTTTAAAACCTCTGGTTAAATAGAATATATCTAAAAGTAAACGAAACAGTCCAAGAGAAGCTATGGAGGTTTTAGCACTTTAATTTAATGAACGACATTTATAGAGAGCCAATGTTTTTAGTACATACATAAATTAAACTCTACGATCTTACTCATCGTTGAATACGGGTTACAAGTCCTCTCTTTCCGTACCCGTAACTTTTTAATAGTTCTTCCACATGTTTCTGAATTGCATTGGCGGCTGGCCGGCCTATACACCGCCGGTGATGTCCCACTTTTGTTGCACATCTTTAATTCAGACAAAAAGGAATATCATTGCGTCAATCTTAACTAGCATTGGATTTAATGCAAATTTTATTTGAGACCAATAATATCGAAATCATAATTATTTGGATCGATTCTATTTTTCATTGAATCATGTATATTCTGAAATAAAATGTAGGTTTTATTAGAAATGACCCTAGGTTTTTCATTGCTTGAAATGGCAATTTTACCATTGAAATAAATAGATTTCTATTAAATTTAAATTGATATTGTCTTCAGTTTCAATAACTTATTTATTACTAATTCAATATTACCTGAATAGTTGACTGATGAATGGCAAGGATCTGAATGTGAATTATATTTACCTCAAAGCAAAAGTTATCAATAATTGGCTTTTAATTGAAATTACCAGGTTATTTTTCCATGTACAGAGATAATATACTTTAAAAGAATATTTTTCCAATATTTATCAAGCAATAACAGCACTATAAGTAACATTACAAAACTCATGCGTAATGGGTTAAATAAATTTCCTTTTAAGGCTGTTGAAATTCCTCAATAATAATATTTCTGTTGTTGTTCCAATGTTTGTTATGTCCCGTTCCAGTTTTTTTTTAAATAATCGTTTTTCCTTGGTTTCATCGACCGATTTCGGATATACCCCAAAAAGTAGATTCGTCTTTTGTGGATTTAATTATTAAATGTATTTCTTAGTCGTTTATTTATGAGAGTCATCAGTTGCCTTTGAGCACATACGGATTTTTTCGTACATTTTTAAAAGCTGTAGGCTTTTTTAAAAATCGCCAGAATTTAGCGTCAGCACAAATAAGTGAACGTCGCAAAGCTGCCAAATATCAAATCATGATTTCTTAATCGCCCTGTATTAGATAATTCTTTCGTCGCTCGAACTAATACAATTTGATATTTTTTGGCAGCTTTGCGATTCTATTTATGTGTTCTAAAAAACCTAATGATCCCTGAACAGCCGTACAACTTGTGGTAGCAAGAAGATACTACCTGTACGTTCTCTTGATGATTGGCTAAATAAAAGGCTTTAATACTTCTAACGTGAACTGTACTCTAATTTCCCTAATGTTAACAACAAAATAGACCATGCCTGGCCGACGGGAGATACTAGACAATAAAATGACATCCCGAGATTCCTGTCGTCTCTCTGTCCGCGCGGTTGCCAACTTTCCAATAGAGATCACTTGCGGAGTAAAGTTTATTTCTTAATTTAACGTTACGAGACAACTTGTATATTTACTATTTTTTTAAATAATAATAAACACTTTAGGTAGATGGCAAAATATATGAGGAAATTTAGTCTAGCATATTAGCATTTTGGATTGTTTTTACTTTTACGCTTAATAGTAGATAGCTATTCAATATTCAATTCAATATTCAATCGTTTCAATTCAAGTGACTCAATGTACCTTAAAGACATTTAAATAAACCATTCAAGATTGCACGGAGAAATTTATGACAGTTCATTCAAAGGTATTTTAACAAATAACTCACGTTTCTATGAATAACATTCTGTGACAGTCTAGTTATTGAACTTTGATAGTTCTAATAATTCCAAAAAGCTATATATGAAACTGCGGATGGAATATTAATGACATATCATTGGTATGAATATCGAGAACGACAGAGCCTTGGTTGATTGACTAGCTAATAACAAGAAACCTCTCTATTTCTAAAATAAATGGAGATCTGCTAGTGCTTTGTACAAGGGTAATATTATTATTATTATTATAGTAATCGCAAATCTTGTTGGAAATTGTATCATTTTTTTATGGATAACTATTTTATAATCTTGACGTAAAAACTCATTATTATATCATTTTTACCTATTAAATTTAGCATGTAATGTGTTATTAAATTTGTACATTTCTATTATATTTTTATCTTGTAGTTTTAATTCATATATCCACTTTACTAAACCAAAAAATGTATTCTCTGCTTACTTGATACTTCACCCGAGACTTCATCTAATAGGATTACGACCAATTAGATCAAGTCATACCTAAACCTCTTATATGAATTAGGGGACGTATAACATATAAATATAACAAATATAATATAAAAATTCACAGTCCTTCGCAAAGACGCAACCGGGAGACATTCAAAATTATGAATAAAAACCCAAAAATGTTTTTTGTGTTGTAATTCAAATAGGTTTCAAAAGCAAAGTGTAAAACTACCAACACGAGTGTTTATAATATATTTAAAGAAATACATTTTTAACATTAATATAAAACATTATCATAATTAAAAAGTAAATAAATAAGAAAAGGTGCAGATATGAAGTCCTAAAAATTGCCTTCCACTTGTAGACTTGAAAATCTATTAATATATAATGAGCCATAACGTTACTGTAATATTTTTAACCTGTTCTGATTCGTTTTAGCCCGTTTTGATGATTTTAGTTTTTTTAGATAGTTTTGGTTAGTTCCTCCATCAGCTTTCATTAGTTTCAGTTAGTTCAAATTTATTTTAGCCATTTGAACCGATTCCGATACGTTATAATCAAATTTAATCTTATAGGTTAGTTTTGGTTATTAGCCAGAATTCGGTTCGTTTTGATTAGTTTTAACATACTTCAATTTTTGTAACCAATTCCGATACGTTTTAGCCCGTTTCAGTACTTTTGGTTTTTTTTGATTAATTTTGGTTAGTCATTCACTCAGCGTTCGAATAGATGCAGTTAGTTTGGGTTAGTTTTAATTTATTTTCGTCATTTGAACCGATTCCGATACGTAATAACCCATTTAAATGTTTTTGGTTAATTTTAGTTAGCCGCCAAAATTCGGTTAATTTGAGTTTCTGCTATTGAGGTTTCTACTTGTTTTAATATTTTTAATCTGTTCCGATCCGTTTTAGCTCTTTTGGGTGATTTTGGTTACTTTTGGTTAGTCGTTCGGGTAATATCAGTTGGTTTTAATTTATGTTAGTCATTTGAGCTGGTTCCGATACAATATAACCAATTTAAATTTTTTCGGTTAGTTTCAGTTAGTCGCCAAAATTCAGTTAATTAGGGTTAGTTTAAATTTACTTTAATATTTTAAATCGGTTCCGATACGTTCTAGCCCGTTTTGGTGCATTGAGTTACTTTTGGTTAGTTCAACTTTCAGTTACTTTCAGTTAGTTCCAATTTATTTTAGTCATTTGAACCGGTTCCGACACATAATCAAATTTAATATTTTTCGTTAGTTTTGGTTAGTCCCCAAAAACGTATCGGAACCGGTTCAAATTACAAAAATAAATTAGAACTGACTAAAAGTAACCGAAAGATGATTGAATGACTAACCAAAAGTAACTAAAAGCACCAAAACGGACTAAAAATATCGAAATAGATTAGATATATTGAAGTAAGTAAAAACTAACCCAAATTAACCGAATTTAGGTGACTAACCAAAACTAACCAAAAACATTAAAATTGTTTATAACGTATCGGAACTGATTCAAATGATTAAAATATAAAACTAACTGAACTTTACCCAGAGTTGATTGAACGACTAACCAAAACTAACCAATAGTAACTAAGCGCATCAAAACGGGCTAAAACGCATCGAAATAGATTAAAAATATTGAAGTAAGTTAAAACTAACCAAATTTAGGTGACTATCCAAAAAAACTAAAAGCACTAAAATAGGTTATAACGTATCGGAACCGGTTCAAATGATTAAAATAAATTAAAGTTGGTTGAACAACTAACCAAAAGTAACCAAAGGCACCAAAAAGGGCTAAAACATATCGAAACAGATTAATAATATTAAGGTAAGTTGAAACTATTTTAATTTAACCGAATTTTGGCGACTAATTTAAGTTACCTATGCAAAATCACTAACTAACTAAACCTAACCAAAAGTTGATTGAATGTTTAACCAAAACTAATCAAAAGTAACCAAAAAGGGCTAAAACGTATCGGAACAGATTAAGAATATTAACCCTTTGCGGTCGTTTTCATGCCATAGATGACACCAGCGTAGTCGTTCACGTTTACACAACATTTTATTTTCAGATCGCTTGGCATCTCATACATGACAAACCTAAAAGCCGGTTTCGTCACTGGCATTTCCCACATGACACAAATTAAAAGTATTTTGTCTCGTTAGTCATTGGTGTCATGGCAAAACCGTTAACAAATTTGAATTGCGCGGCAAATTTTATATAGGAATCGACCTGTCATTTTTATAAGAAGCCGTTGCTTATCTGGTAATACTGTTTTGATGCTGCCGGTGCACATTGCGTGTGTTAAACGTGTTAGGCAACAGGCGCATATTTTGTATTATTAGTTGTTCGGGTATTTTTTAAATAATGGCGAAAAGAAAGGCGTTATCCGATGCTGAATTGA
>MU188351.1:28318-52327 GCA_016904865.1 Pissodes strobi
TACTTCATATACAGAATTCGTGGGTAATCTTTCGGATTTATATAGCCGGAGTAAAAATAACATCATGAGTTCATATATTTTTTTCCTGTGGAGATATTCTTGGATAACTTTATGGTACTTGGCGTAATTTAATAAATTTTTAATATGATAGATTCTAGTTAGAATTGCAATAGTACCTTTTAACACATTTGACTTATTTACTTCGTCAGGGTCGGATTATTTTGAACAATTAGGCTGTGATAATTGCACAACAATAATATTTTTAACAACTTAAACCTTAGACTTCATGAAAGTTGTTCTTGTTTTATATCACTAAAATGAAGAATTTTTCAGAAAATCCAGTTTTTCAACTGATAACTTTTTATTTTAATATTGCATTAATAAATCGCTTAAGGATTAAATTAACTTTCATCAAAAGAGAAAGTAAAAATGTATTTATTAAATTAAAACATATATAACGTTGTTCAACCTAACACACTCCCGGTTGTGATAATATTACATCATTGGTTTTTAATTACAGGCAGTGATTAGAAGTTGCATAAATATAATTTTTGAAATATCCATAAAAATAAAAAAAGGAAAGGGTTTATATCGGGGGGTCGGAGAGAACATACATGCCTATCCATTGCTCTCTATAATATATTTGTGCTCTCGCATAGCACGGATAAAATGAGATCATCATCATGCATGAACCACATTCATGTTTTGTCAGGTCTGGAAAATTTTATAGAAAATTTGGTAATGAATTTTGAAGAAATTCTAAGTAAATAGCACGGTTTAATGACCTATACCAAATGATTCCCTAATATACCTGCCTGAATACTCATTGATGGACAATGCCGCTGATGATTGTAACATGGTTACTCTCGTCTGCCCAATATGTAGATGTAGAATTAATATCTGCTATTTTTCGTAAATCTTGCCTCATCTTTCTCCAATCGATTTGCGGTTATTTCCATATTTTTTGGTAATAGCCAGGTCACAAATTGTATCAGCTCAGATAGTAAAGTGGCAATCATTCTAAGGATATGCTCCTATTCTGTCCTACACCTCTATCGTGTCCAGGGTCCACTTGAAAAAAATATTTTATTGTTGGCCTGTATAAATTTCAACAATAATACTTTTAAATTAAGCCTTATTTTTGCTTATGTTATCGAGGTTTTAATGGAATTTTGGCGATAAACTAAAACTAAGCAAAAACTTAAATTTGATTATAACGTATCGGAACCGGTTCAAATCACTAAAATGAATTGAAACTAACTTAAAAGCACCAAAACGTGGCAGATTAAAAGTGTTAAAGTAACTTTTTTGGTGTTTGGAACCTTCCGCAACATGCACTAAAACGGAGTTTTATCCACAATACCGAAACAGAATTATTGCCCTCGACGCGCGTTTCGCTAACCACGTTAGCGTCATCAGGAGATGATTCAAATTGTTTTAATCATCTCCTAATGATGCTAACATGCGAAACGCTAGTCGAGTGCAATAATTATGTTTCGGTATTGTGGATAAATCTCAATTTTAGTTAGTATTAAAGTAAGTTAAAACTATCACAAATTAATGGAATTTTGGCGACGTATCGGAACCAGTACAAATGGCTAAAATAAATTGGAACTAACTAAAAGTAATCAAAAGTTGATTGAATGATTAACCAAAAGCAACTATAAGCACCAAAACGTGCTAAAACGTATTAGAACAGATTACAAATATTGAAGTAAGTTAAAACTAACCGTAATTAACGGAATTTTGGCGACTAACCAAAACTAACCAAAAACACTAAAATTGGTTATAACGTATGGAAATCGCTTCAAATGACTCGAATAAATTATAACTAACTGAAATTATTCGACTCACCCAAACTAACCCAAACGAACTGAATTTTGGTGATTAACCGAAACTAACCAAAAACATTAAAATTTCAGACGTATCAGCAGTCGTTTCAAATGACAAAATAAATTGGAACTAACTGAAACTAAACGAAAGTTGATTGAACCACTTTAAACACTCGTGTTCGTATTTTTGCTTTCATATTCTCTGCTCTGCTTTTAAAAACTATTTGAATTACAACACAAATCACATTTTTCCATTTTAATTCATCACTTTCAATGCCCCCCCCCCCCCCCATCTGTTGCATATTTGTAAAGGACTATTGAATTTTTCACAGTTTTCTTAGTACTTGATGTTAGTTCCCCAACCCACTACTTTTAAATAACACTTGCCTAGGTTTTCTCCGGTGTTTTACCAGCTCATCTAGGCGGCAATTGAATTGTATTTAAAGTCTAAAAATGTAATTTAATGATAAATCAAAAAAGGACGAACATTGTTCTACCTTATTTACAAAAACTATCTCCATTGTTAGTTCATATTCCTCATAATATTTATATTCATAATAATATATTTGTTAATATAATTAATTAAAAGTTTCTCCGATATAACGCAGCTTAATCATAATTAATTAATCCATAAAATGCCGCCAAGAGATTGCTGCTAACTTTTGATTGAATGTACATTTTATTAAGAATTTCTTGTTCCCCGGAATAATGTTCTTCATCATTCTACTTATTGGACTTTAATGACTTCGGTAATTCCGGAGGTCATTTGAAACTAGAGCTAGGATTATTAATGTAAAAGCTGCAATGATTTGACTGCTGAGAACAAAGGAATCGCGTCTTTCTCGAGTAATAATAGTAACAATTAAAACGATGGAATTGTCCAATGTTCAGGTCAAAAGAATAATTAACTTCTTAAATAAGAAACGAGGATTTTGTTATACATGCCTCTTTCCACATTTGTTAGAGTAATATGACTAAATATCTTGTTGCAGGATAACGCTAAATATATGTAGTTAAAGTTTATTTATTTTCTATATGTTCTTTTACGAGAGCATATTTGCTATGTGCCATGGTTTCTTGTCAATTAATTAAGTGATTTTTTAAAGTTAAAAGGGCTTTAAAGTGCTAAGTGAAATTAAGTTAAACTAAAACACTTAAATAACAGTGGCACACACACTAAAGGGAGATCCTATGGCACTCGACGAAGATGTTGATTGACGCGGTTCTTAAACAGTTGTATGTCGTAATTAGGGGGAAGCAAATGACCAAAGCGGCGTTTTAGGTATTTCGAGTTGTACGACGAACGGTTGCGCCCTAACTGTCTGTCTTGACTCTCTGACAGGTGCTGCTGAGGGCGTGATGATACGGGCCAAATCCTGGGAACATCTGCCGTAATAATATCTATAAAACACGGAAATCTCCGCCACATGTCTGCGGTGTTCCAGACTATCCAGATCCGGGGTCAGCTCCGGGTCGCCGACAAAACGCACAGCTCTCTTCTGAATGAAATCTGGTAGCATTAGGGTGTTATTAAGTGCGAAACTCCAGATGTGTGAGCAATACTCTAAGCACGGTTTTATTTGCGCTTTGTAGAGCAACAGTAGCTGCTGCGGTGTATATAATTTTTTGTTGAGGCTTACTTTGTGATGTTAGCAACGTGATCATGTCAGGACATATTGCTATTGACTGAGACACCCAGGAGTTCAATTGACGATGATGAAGGAATGGTCGATCCTACCATTATGATGTCAGGGCACGCCGTATTAGCTTTCTTGGTAAACGTGTCTGTTTGGGTTTTTGCAGCATTAAATTTGCCACCTTAGACCATACGGGGATCGGGGCTCTAATTTAATGGGGGATCTTGGTGGAAAAACCGGTAATCTTTTCCTGTCTGCAATGATAAGTCTCAGTCGCTGGTAAAGGTTTTTCTGATCTAAATTGGGAGACAAGGCTACTGTCATCAGCAAAACTGTAACCAGGATTATTGGTGTCGGTTAGCAGGTCATTAATATAGATGAGAAAGAGAGTTGGTGAAAGTATTGCATCCTGAAGCACTCCCGGATTTATGGTGAATGTGTCCGAGATGTAACCATTAATTGCAACGTGCAGCAACCCGTTCTTAAGGAAGCTGGCAAGCCAGCTGCAGAGAGACGCTGGCAATCCGAATGAGGGCAGTTTGTTGAGCAATCCGTAATACCTAACCAAGTAGCCAAACCTAACCGTAAATTAAAACACAAAACCGTTTTTAAAGAACTTTATTATAATACAGTGATGAGGACCTACAAACAATTCAAATCATACCTCAACCGAAAGCACATGCGTTTTTTAGTAATCAGTTATAGTGTCAATTCATTAAGCTGCCTAACCCGCACGGCACCCAAGGTGTAACGTCACGGATTACCACTCGCAACATATTTGGTGGAGGCGCCGTTCTACGTTAAAGAACTTTATTATAAAACATTTATTAAAATACCGTCAATCAGTATCTTCTCAAAGTTCATGTAATCTATTAATGCCATGCTTTTGCCTTTGTTTTCTATATTTACATTTCTAAGAGTATATTTATTAGACATCATGGGACGTTATGTTTCAATTGGTAAGTATCCTATTTTATTTTCTTCAAAAGGGTCATCTTTTCAATAAATGTCATTTTGCAAAAATTTTCTCACATGGTTATTTTTAGCGGTTGTCTTACAATCATTTGCCTTCTATATGGTCATTCTATAAAGGCATATTTAATAGCTTTCATTATGTGATGAATTATTCAGGATTCGATTTCATTTACATCTAAAACTTTTTCTTCATAATGACATCCTGGCAAAACATTTCTCACATGATATTTTTAGTGATTTATCGTCCATTATTTGCTTTCTTTATTATCTTTTGCAAGAACATATTTGCTAGTTGACATGGGGTTTAATGGTTCGATTGGTAATCACTCGAATTCATTTTCCCCATTCATGTCAATTAAAGCCATTCTGTCAAAACTTTTCTCACAATTTGCCTTCTCTATTTTCCTTTACAAGAGTATATTTGCTAGGCGTTATGATGTCTAATTTTTCCAATGCTAAATACCTGATTTAATTTCCATCCCAAAGTTCATCTTTTCCATTAATGACTTTCTGTCAAAATTTTTCTCACGTGAATATTTATGTGGTTGTATCCTCCTTCACTTGCTTTCCATATTTTTTTTTACGTGATGTCTAATGGTTCGATTGATAATTACCCGATTTCTTTTTCCCCAAAAATGTATCTTTTCAATTAATGTCATTCTGTCAAAATGTTTTCCATATGAATATTTTTAGCGGTTGTTTCCCAATACAATATTTTTATCAACCTTTATGGATTAAGTTTATTCATTATTCCGTATTTTACATCCTCGTATAATTTAAACAGTGAATTTTCCCAAATTATTTGCGTTTTATCGTTAGTAAGTTATTTATGAGTTAGTGATTTTGAATCATATCTGTTTTACGAAATGTCTATATCATTTGAATAGCATTTTGCTGACCAGCTATCAATCACTCTTGAGGTTTTGATATCATTCTCTAAATTATGTAGTAGTAGTACCACGGAAGAAAAATAATTTTATCTGTGGTAATACTTCGTTTTTTACCTCAATTCCTCTCGAAAGCTCATCACTTCATTATTTTAAAAAGTGAAGTGCAAAAGTCACAGCTTTGTTCGATATTAGCTAACTTCTGTATAATAAGCTTACTTCAAGGACTTCAAGTGGTTAATCTCATTTCTTAAGCCTCTATAATAATAATTACGCATGTAAAAATACAAAAAATTATCACTGCAGCTCCCAAAGATATATTGAAAAATAAACACTTTTTATTGCTACTACTGTAGTAAAATTCACGCAGGATTTGTAACGAAGTTTTGGCACTACCCTCCCAGCTTTCTAACAAAGCAATTCCCTTGTGCTTTCAAACCTTGTTCTTTATGGGCAATTAGAATGACGTAATATTAGTAGCTGTAAAAAATACGATCGAGACAAAGTTACGTTGTCGCGTTGGAGCAGTGTAAAGAAATTAAATATTATTATTCAAACTGTCCTAACTCCTTCCATTAAAAAATTTAGGAAATACCTGGACTTCAATAATAAATTCTCATGGTCATTCACAATAACAACAACAAAAATAAACTGACATTTCAATTATAAGCCTAAAATTGATAACTTTTGTTTGGGTTAAATATAATCTATATCGATTCAAATTCTTTCCATCCAGACAACTATTCAGCTAATATTGAATTAATAATAAACTAATTATTTTTCAAAACAATTTCAATTTAATAGCAATTTATTTATCTGAATGCTAAAATTGCCATTTCAAGCAATAAAAAGCCTAGAGCGTAGTTAAATCCTTTTTTATTTAATTAAGTATATACATGATCCAATGAAAAATAAAAATCGTTCCAAACAATAGAAGGTAAATATGATTTCAATATTATAGGTAGCAAATACAATTTGCATGGAATCCAATACTCCTTGTTGTTGATACAACCGTATTACTTTTGTCTAAATTAAAGCTGTGCAACTAGAGTGTAGAGTGCGGCGTTATCGACGACGGGGACGTACCGGCCGCCATTGCAATTCAGAAAGTCATAAGGTCCTGAATGTTGTTATAATCGCGGTGCTTATCAGCGGCTATTATAATTAAATGTTGGGAAATTGTTATAAACAGGAGTTTGGAAGAGTGGGATTTAATATCAGTATTCAATAGTAAGTAAGCCAGTAGGGTCAGTTTTGTATGGGGGTATTATAAGGGAACAAATTGGTTGGCTAATTTCAAATTCAAATTCAAAAAACGTTTTATTGTCGGAAGTAAATGAATCACAATGTACACAAAAAAATCTGGTTATATTTAATCCTGAAAATAAGTACTTTTATATATGCACTAACTACAGTAAATACGGCAAACGACAGGTACAGAACTATAAAACAAAAGTCATACAAATAAAAGTGAAAAGAAAAGAAAAAAATATATAAAACGACATAATTACCGATAGATCATACAGTGAAAAAAAATCATTTAAAAAACGCAATAACAATAAATTAACATTATTCTGTCACATCTGTAATTAAAAAAGTCATCAATTGAGTCGAGGGCCTTAGAAAACAATATAGCTTTAGCTTCTTCTCTAAATTTTTTATAACTTTGATTGTTGCTGATTATTAACGGCAGGTGATTGAATATTTTCTTACTGTTGTAAAATATTGAATTTCTTGTCAGAGCGTAAGATGGAATCGGTAAGTTTGTTTTAAATATTTGTCTAGTGTTGTGCACAGAAGGAGAATTAATGATATTTTTATATCTTTATACATTAGACAACATGTAATGTAAGAATATGCAAGGTAAAGTTAGTATTTTGTTGGAGATAAATAAAGGTTTACTCGAATCCCTGATGTTAACCTTACATAGATAACGGCCCTTTTTGCAACACAAATAATGAATTTAATAGGTAATTGGCACAGTGACCCCAAAAACATATCCCATATCTTAAATAAGACTCCATCAGTGAGAAATGAGCACTCTTTGCTGTTTGAAAGTCAAAACTATGAGAGAAAATTCTAATTGCATAGCAGCTTGATGCAAGTTTTCTACTTAAGTTGGTTAAGTGAGATTCAAATTTCAGCTTGTCATGAATATAAATCCCGAAAAATTTATTAACGCTTAGTTTATTATTAGTTTGTATGCCAAGTGAAAAGTCAATAAAAGAACATTTAAAAGCAATAATATTAGTTTTAGACATATTAAGAAAGAGTACCTTTGCATCGGTCCACTATTTAATCTTAATCAGATGATTCCTGACATCCGCATCTATAGAATTTTTATTCATCAAAGTATCGTCGAGTCATCGGCATATAAAGTAAATGTGCCTTTTATATGAATTTTTGTTATATCATTTTTATAAATTAAAAATACTAGAGGACCAAGGACAGAACCTGGGATATTCCAGATCGAATTTGCATTCCATTCGAAAGCTTATTCTTAAAATGACCCTTTGAACCCGCTCGGACAAGTAAGATCTAAACCAGTCCAAAGTCACTCCCCTAATCAATCAATCTTTCCAGTCTCCACAGCAGTAACGTATGTCCCGAAAGTTTTGGCACAAAATTTTGGGGGCCTAAAAATTGGTTGTAATGATAATATATCGAAATGGCTTTGGAAACAAAAAATTGTTTATTTCCTTGACATTAGTTCGACATGTCCTTTTTTTAAATCAGTTGCGTTAAAATGTCTTATAAATTAGAATTACGAAATAGTATATTATTTTATATGGAGGAAAAGTGATACTTTTCTTGGCGCGCTCGTGTTTAACAGCCGAACGGAGTGAGGCTGGTAATAGAGAGCAAGCCATGAAAAGTAACTTTTCCTCCAAATAAAATATGCTGTTTTTTCTTCAAATGTCGACAAATTAATGCAAAAACATTTCTTTTTAATAGTAATAATATCTAATTATTATTAACGACAAGTGGGTTCGCAAGGCGGCTTAGACCGGTGTCGGTGAATAGGCACAGGTTGTTGCTATAGTAATGTAACATAAAGCTGTCAGTGGACACTGTCAACAATAATTATTTTTTTAAAATTGCGTCTCCGATTGCGTTTTAATTCCGTATTGATAAGCAGTTATTGAGTAAGTTCGATTAAATAATAACCAATTTGTTCCTAAATTAGTGATTTTTAGAAATGCAGTCACAAATTGAGTGATAAATACAAATTGTAGTTTAATAAATCTTGAGTTGTTGACGCTTATTTTGTTGCCTGTTTGTATTGTATCTATGTTGCTATGACAACACTTTTACCTCCGCCGGCGGAAAAGTGAAAAGTAAAGCTCCGGCGGAGGAAAAACGAAACCTCACGGCCGCCTACACAGTCGAGTAATCACGGATTTATTGACGTTTGAAGAAAAAAGTATTTATAATTTGGTTGGATGAATCCCTAAGGCTGAAATAGTTCGCATTTTTCAAAATCAAAATATTTCACGCAGAAGTATTTACCGTACTCTAGCCGAATGTGAAGAAGGAATTCCCTGTTTAAATCTTCCAAAGAGTGGAAGACCAAGAAGTTTTACGCGAGAAAGAGCGGAGAGATTGGTAAGAAGAGCAAAAGACAGAGTCGGGGTTTCTACAAGAAAATTACCGCGTCAATTCCTTTCTTCAAAGAGTACAGTACCGCGGGAATTGGCAAGAAACGGTCAAAAATATCGAAAAAGACGAAAGTGTTCTAAATATACCGTAAATCAATTAGCACGGATACCAGATGCTGTCGTCTACTTAGGCGGACATATTTTTCAAATGAGGAAGTCATTATTCTGAATATTAAGATCCCCCGTTAACATTATCGTTGCCTTTAATGGTATCCGAGATAAGAGTAATTCTAAGTTATTAAAAATAATATTAGCATCACTATTAGGAGGTCTATAAATGCACAAAATAAAAATATTAAGAATCGAACAATCGACTGCAGAAAACTCAAAGGTTACTTTTACAATTAAATTATTAAATTTATCAACACTAACGAAAGTATAAGATGTGAGAAATCTCTTGCTTATAAATATTGCTGTACCTCCATGAATAGAATTAGAGTGGCAGTAAATGGAAAGTAGGGAGTAATTATCTAAATATATAGGTTAATTTACACAGAGCCATTGCTCCGTGAGAAGAAGGAAATCTGGATAAAGGTTGTCATTCAAAAATACAGCCAGTTCATCGCTCTTATTTCTTGCGCACGAACATTCAATAGTATTAGGGATTATTTTTAAGTAGGTTATGGGTTCCAAAAAATCAACATTTTTATTTGAATTTCCTTCCCTAATTTTTTATTTATTTATGTCTCTTTAAGGATCCACATCCAAAAGCTATGCAACTATAATTAACTCATGAGTAGATTCTAAAATGTTCATATTTACTGGTTGCCCTAAGTCATTATTAATCCCACACTCTAACTCAGTGATTTTTGAAATATTTTCATATAATGTACTAACCCCACCATTATGATTTTTATTACTTTCCAAACCTGAAACTAAACTAATAGACTTGAGAACAATATTCATTCTGTAGGAATTATTACAAATATAGCTAGCAAAAATATCACACAAAGACTTACGATTAAACTAAAATTTAAAATTACAACTAGAATTTTCTATGAACTTGATTGAAACATTAATATAATATTACGCTTCAGGAGCTTGTTCATATAAGAAGTAAATATTTGCAACCTATTGAAATCCATGCAATCGTTATACTTATAACAAAATATTACATTTAAAAATTTTCCACATGCTAAGTAAGATATTGAAAATATTTGCATAATTCAAGTCATTCATTCTACCTATATCTAACATTATCAGAAAATGATTCTGGGTGTAAGGGGCTATATTGAGTTAAGCGTATTTTGAGAATTTTCTTTTAAAGGTGCACCTATCATTACCCTACCTTCTACACTAAATAAGTTACTATCCAAGACCATCGACAAATGTAAAGAATAGTCTCTTACACTTCCATCTCCATTAATCAGAACTTTTGTTTTTGTAAAGACTGGCAGTACAGGTTTCTTTTGTATCTTGGGAGTCGCCTCGGAAACAGTTTTTTCCTTTGACATGATATGAGTATTCAGATCGCTTTCAAGATCTAAGCTCTCAACTTCACGGTCTTCAACTACAAATTTCTGCAACTTCTTTATTTCTGTAGCATATATCTCATTTTCTGCTGACAAACAGTCTATGCTGGTTAACATATTTTGATTAGTAACTTTCAGTTCATCAAAAGCAATTTTTAATGATAGAATATCAGATTGCTTTTTTATACATTTTTCCTCAAGTAGGTCAATTTTAAGAATATATTCATTTATGGCTTTTCCATTAGAATTGGTATCAGTTTGTGTATATATCAGATAGACGTCACTTGTTAAAATTTTAGTCGGACTGGCTATATCCGTGCTCTGCCTTTCAATGATCAAATTATTTCTTGTAGTAAGCTCTTCAATTTTCTTCTCAAATACCTCAATCTTTTCTTGTTGTTTTTCCATATTGCAAAGTAGTTCAATTCATTATGTTCAGCTTCCTCTGTAAAAGCGACCGATTCTCTTTTAAGCCATTTTATGTAATTTGTTTTGTCGTCTATTTCTTGTTTCTGCTCAATTGCAATCTTTTTGAGATCTTCAATTATGTTTTCATGTGCATTTTCAACAGCTATTTCAACATTGATAAATAAAAATCTATTTAAATGAAGAGTAAAGGCTATGTGCATGTACGAAACATAGTAATGAAACAATCTTTGTATATCATGCAAAATTTAATCGAAAGGGACTTCTATAAAGAGCGTAACAGAGCGTTTTCGGCCGTAGCCATCATCAGTGTTACCTGAAAGTAAGTAAAAGAACCCGCTGTCAGTGGAGAGTCAGGTAATGTTGTCGAGTCGAGACAATGGTTATTTTTGGTAAAAATATTTGATTAGATGAACACTGTTGCGTTCGGTTATAAATTTGTTGGATTTTTTTTATTTAGAATTTTTTTATTATAAAAAGGAGTTAACTAAAGTTATTAATTAAAAAATACGATTTTTAGTTCACTTATGTGCGTAACAAAAGAAGGAAAATGGTGGACTTCTTTTACTCACTTGTCAGTGGACAAAGGACGTATCCATGGAACCAAACAAACAACACAAATCGACAATGGTCACAATCAAATTTCACACATTGTACGTCACGTTTTTGAGAAATGGTTCACATAATTTAGATTCAAATAATAACTTGAACAAATTAAAATAAAAGCATGGTACCAAGACCCACGCTTTTGCATGACACATTAAATGTGTCACTATTGATAGTCTTGACAAGCAGACTGATGACGCATATATGCCGAAAAACGGCAGTAATTTTTGAATTTTAAGAGTTTTAAAAAGACAAGTATTAAGTTGAGAGATAATAGTTATTTTCCTAACAAGTGCGCAAAGTGATACTTTTCCGCACGCGACTGATGTTGACCGAATGACGCCAAGCGGAGTTCGGTCAATCAGTCGAGTGCGGAGAAGTCACTTTGCGCAAGTGTTCGGAACAATATTTTTTCTACGAGCGCGCTCCAAACAAGCACAGAATAATAATGACCCGTATTTAAATAAAAGAAAAAGTATCTGTCAGTTATACCTACTGTTGCTTTACATGACTATTATTGTTGACCTGACATGACTTAAAAAGATATGGTTTTTGGTTTAAGATGTAATATCGCGAATTACGGAAGCTTTGAGAGAAAAGGGAATGATTAAGAGTTAAAACGGTTTTCTTATGTTGCATAAATAATTCGATCAATCACATTTTTCTTCCACGTGCCAGGATACATTCAGGTAAATTTTGGGGTCATTAGAACTATCCATTTTCTTAAGGCTTTCTAGCGAAGCTGAGGTTTATGTTTTTTGGAATACTTCGTTTTACACCTAGATTTGTTTAAAATCTGTCAATCTGACAATTATAAGTATTGTTGCTTGACATAATTTTTTACTACTATACCGAGGATTTCAAAATATATGGCTTTTGGTGTAAGTTACAATATCGCGAATTACAGAAACTTTTAAGGAAAAGAGTATAATTATGATTAAAACTGTTTCTTATATTGCATAAAAAGTCCAAAAGTGTAAAGTTTCTAAAAATATATGAACATTTTCTTGTCTCTGGTAATTTTAGAGAATTTTACTTTCCCGCACACTTTCCCGCATAGCGTGCGGAAAAGTACTACTTTGCGCACTGAGTAGCGTGCGCAAAGTAGCTACTTTGTGCACGATCGTAGAAAAAATTAAATAAAGTTACTGTAATGGTCTAAAATTAAACTGAAGTACAAAAGGAGTTGCTACTATGCTAGATGAAAACAACCAAATGCCATATTATGTATTAAGTGCCCAATCTGCAAATGAATATTTGAAATTTCGGTTGACTGCTTAAGTGGTGGCTGAAAGTTGGCGTGGAAGAAAGAAAGTACTTGATCAAGTGAAAATAGAGGACTAACTTAGAAATGAGGTTAGCATAAGCTAACGCAACTCGATGGAAAGAAAAGAAAAGAAAAAGGAAGACAATAGTCTAAACTAACTCAACTCATAGAGGACTAACTTAAGAAGGGATGAAATTAGACTAAGCTAACTCAACTTAAAAATAAAGAAAAGGGAAGGAAGTATATGAAATTAGCCTAAGCAAACTCAACTCGATAGGATCGAGAAAGAAAGATGGCCTTAGCCTGGGCTAACTCAACTCTAAAAATAAAAAATTAAATTAAATTACATTTCTGTAGTAAAAATAGGAGAAATTATTTGAAATTGGAAAAGCGTCATCAAGCGACCTTCCTAACCTCCAAATGTATGGGCGAAAAGTGAGTTCAGTCGAGAAGCCTTCTGTGTTAAGGAATGTAAGATCTGTTAAGAGTGACCTGCGTGTTGGGGCAATGGTTGTTTGTACATAGCTCGCTGTGGATCTCGATGTCCTCCATGAAATCCAACCTATTGAAGTTTTTTGATGAAATGTTATGCAGGATCTTTGAAGCGGAATGAGGACTGAAGTTATGGTTATGCTTTCGCAAATGTTCTCCGAAAGCAGAATTGTCTCTCTTCAAATGTTCGTTGATACGAACCTTTAGTGGTCTACATGTCCTACCGATGTAGGTGCACTCGTAAGAATTACACGACAACCTATAAATACCACTTTTTGAGACAATATCTATTTTATCTTTAGTGTTATTTAAAAAGGTTTGTAATTGATTTCTGTTTTTAAAGGAAAGAATTACTGACAAATTGGCGAACTGTTTTGGATATCTTACGGTCCGTTTCTAAGTCAAAAAAGGAATGGAGAAGTATCTTTTGGATGAATTGTCCATTAAGCTGTAAGAAAGTTCTTTTCTAAGTTTTTTGAGTTTTGTTTTATTGACTAAAATGTCAACAAGACTAGGATAAAAATGGTTGTTGAAAGCTATTTGTCTTATTATATTTACTTCTTTGTCGTATTCGACAGTAGACAAAGGTATATTAAGTAACCTATTGACATAGCAATGAAAAGCTGCCATCTCGTGTTGCCACGGGTGGTGGGACAAGTAAGATATAGTGTGGTCCGTTTGAGTAGGTTTAGATCGAAAACTCAAGAGTGTCCATCGCTCTATGAACAGTGATGTCCACAAAACTAAGTTTATTATTATTTTCAAGTTCGATTATAAAATTGATGTTCGGATGGATGATATTTAGCTTGTCTAGAAGAGCACTGGCCCCTTGAACATCGCAATCAAGGAAGCAAAGACAATCATCCACGTAACGGAACCAATGAAGGATCTCTCCATTTACGGGAGTCACTATATGACTGTTTTCCAAATTGTTCATAAAAACATCTGCTAAAAAAGGGTTGAAAGACATCAGGTTGTTTATAATATTTGTTGTTAAATTGAAAAAAATCTTGAGACAAACAAAGGTTTAGAAGCGACAATAAATTAATTGTTTGTTGATCGTTCACATTACATGAAGTAAAAAGATCACCAACAAGTTATACTGCCTCTGTTTTTGGTACTGTAGTAAAAAGGTTAGATACATCAAAAGAATCCATAATGTAATTATGCGGAATTTGTAAATTATTTAGTTTATTGATTAAAGAAGTGGAATTACTTACCGAATATGTAGGAGTAAACTTAGTAATATCCTTAATCAAGTTATATGTGAATTGAGCTAGGTAATAAACAGGTGTGTTAGTGAAACTTACCACAGCTCTAATTGGTGGTGTATCTATTTTATGGATCTTAGGGCGGCCATACAACCTAGGCATTGTAGGATTGCTAGAAATTAGATTTTTCCTAGCATTATTTTCTTCAAAAAACCGTTTGAAATGCTTGATTTTCCTTATAAAGCTATTAAAAGGTTTATTAGGTAATTGAGAACAATTATTATCGACCAAGAATGTCTCAACTTTAGAAATGTAGTCTGTCTTTTTGATGAGAATGACTAAGCAATTACCTCTATCTGGCTTAGAAACAATGAGATCTTCATTTTCGACTTTTATTTTGAGGTTTTTTAAAGTTTTAAAATATAAATTAGAAGAACCAGTGTTGATTTTTGATAAATTTTTCTTTGTGTTATATAAGATGTTATGAAAGTCATTACGAATTCTTTTTTTGATGATAGACTCATTGGGGAACTGCAAAACATCACCCTCAGGCAGTGAAGGTCTCAAACAGTGTTTAAGCCCCAAGTTTAAAAGCTCAAGCTCATCTCTGTTAAACACTGTGTCGCTCAAATTCTTGATTCTCTCAAGAAATTAAAAATTGGAGCACTTCTTAGAGGCGGAGTTGAATCTCTGCAAGTTAGAATTGCTTTTTTGTTTGACGAGAACATCAAGCTTTGATCTTAATCTTATAAACTTAAAATTTTTAGCATCAGAAAGTTCATCTGAGATGTTATTAGAAAATTCAGAGAAGCGATCGAGACCAAATTGGTTGACAAAGTTGTCAAAGTTTGTCTTTAATTGGCAGTTGATCAAATCTAACTTAGCATAGTGCTTACAAATTTCGGATTTTATTTTATAAGTTTAAGTTGACGATCCTGTTCCTTTTAAATTTAAAAAATTTTACACTTTAAGTGTGGTGGGGTATGTCATACCCCAAACTTTTTAGGTTTTTTTGGAAAGATTTGTTAAACTTTTATATTCCTTTTGCTTTTATACCGTTAATAATAATAATATAATGTATTGTAATGAAAAACAAAATTATTACAAAAATTATATTTACTTCGTAAGCTTTATTAAACAACATAATGATATATTTTCAACGAAATAAAAACATTGTTTTGTTCCGTTAATTTAAAAAAATATATATTATTCTTTCCCAAAAATAAATTGTTGTAAAGGACAAAACGAACATTATACACTCAAAAAAAAATACGAAAATGGGTACCTAATAATTATTTTAGGCAGGTCTTAATTCCACACAATTTTCACAATATAAATATGCGTGCTCCAGACATATTGCAACGCGACACTTTTCGCAAACATAAAATGTTTTTCTGTCATTGCTTCTAGGGCCATATCATACACCTGAAGGATAGCTTCGGCTTTTATTTTGATTTTGGTGGATTTCCCTGACTTGGCAAACTGGTTTCGTTGCCAGCGGGTATTTCTTTCTCTTTTCTTTTGAAAATCGCTTAGGAGTTGCAATCCAAGCTCTTTTAGAAATTTTGAACGCTTATAATTAAACTGTACATAATTTTAACAAAAAGTGTCAATAAAATATATATTTTTAACTTACCTAAGTACAAATGCAATGCTAAAAATAGTTACGTAGTAAGTGTGGTGGGGTATGGCATACCCCAAGTGAACCCCAGAAGAACTGATTGGGTGCATACCAAATGAGGCTGATGCCATGTTAACTGTGACGCCACAAAATTTCCCTTTCATAAACGTTAATAGGTTACAACTTAAACACATTTAATATCTAGTAGTTCAATTAATTCGTGACAGAAATTCTAGCATAACCGCCATACAAGACGTGGCTTTTCCAAAATTTTCATCTCACTCCGTTGCATTTAGGGTTGCTGCCCTAGTACATATCAAATTGAATTAAGTAACCATTCTCTGCGTTGAGGCACCAAACCTTTTAGCTAAACCTTATAGGTTTGCCGCCAATAATTTGTTTGCAGCCATGTTTGTTAAAATCTTTCATCATCGAATCATCATAGTTGTAGTATTCAAATAATTCAGAAAGTTTATCTATAAGAGGTCTCAACCGAATTTTTATGGAGCATTATGATGTTGGCATAGTCCAGAAAGCATATTATCTACCTAAACCTACCGTAATGCTTTCTTTACCATATTACCCTTAACTACTCTTTCCTGGGAGTTCAATATACCAAGAGAACATGAATATTCCTATGAAGGACTTGATCTTCTTCAATGAAATATTTGGAATCGAACAGTTATAAAAATGGCGTTTTTTCTTGACTTATCAAGCAAAAGATGTAAACTATTGTTGTTCATAAACGTTTTAACAGACAGGTCTAAGTTCAAACATGAACATTAAAGGACAATATATCACTAGTTAAACCACTTATCATTAACAATTTCCTTAAATTCTATTTAAAAAATGTTCAAAAGGCATTAAGTATGGGAAAGCGAATTGTGGTGCTGTTTAAAACATGCGAACCATTTTGATGGTTTCAAGCTACCTCTAACACACGTCAGTAAATTGATTTTTTTTGACAACATAAACCTATAAGTAGATCTATTTCAATTTCGTCAAAGCACCTAGCTTAAAATTTAGCCCAAGGATTATTATATTTATTAAGTGATATATTCGTACTTTGGAGCCATCTTGAAGAAGAAATCGGGCTATATTCATTAGTTACCGAAAATAATGTTGTACATCTTTTCGAAGATATTATCATCTATTCACTAAATGAACGAACTGAAATTACTGTTTCTTCTAATACTCCAAATCGCAGTTGAATGAAACCTATCATCCACAGGTTCAGACACTGACTAAGAAGATATGAGATAAACAACCAAGGTTGCTAGATGTCAATGAATCTGAGGCATTTGACTAAATAAAACCAGAACATAATGACAGACAGACGCAAGAAAAGCTATTTTAATTATTTTAGATAAGAACATTTTTGATCGTTTTGAGCTGCGTGAGCCATATCCAACAAGAAAGATGTTCACAACCAACTAGCTTCTGATCCTATGTATGGAGACACGTTTGATTACAATATGAAATTATTACATGTTTCTGGTAACAATAAACTGGCCTCTAATGATATGTTTGCATTATTACTAGAGCCATTCCAAGCGCTAGTTTATGAGTTTTCTAATACTTATCAACCCATTGAGTGCATCCGGGCGTTCGCTAAACTTGTTATATGCATAAACAGATTTAAGATATAGTAATTACGTTATGTATGTCTAATAATAGCGGATATACTCTTGTATAATAAGGCTATTCTGATTAACTCATAATACATTCTAAACAGATTATACAATTCAAATGATGTGATGAGACGTTATTAATATCTGCTAATCTATTAGACGAACATTATGACGCCAGTCGAAATAATTCGGAGATTAAAATGTCAGATCCTGAATAATTTGTGATGCCATTTGTAACATAAGCTGCGTAAATGTAACGAGCTGCCTTTGATCTGGATAGCAGTGTTTCTATTTAGTATCTCTATAACAGACCTACTTTGATGTTACGCTCTCTATAATATGTCTATATTTGATTTAGTTATATCTCAATTCCAGCGAAACCTTCTTCTAAATAATTCAGATTATTCACAATAGAGTTTAGAGTTATACTAAATATATTGCTTGGAATAACTCGTGTTATGCAATTAATTACACAAAATGTTTGTAAGAAGTATTCATTTAATTAGAAATGTCATTTGAGCGTCTAATGTAGACTTTAGATTGATTTTAAATCCATTAACTAGACTTACTACAAGCAAAGTTCTGAAAAAAAAATCGTGAAACTGAAAACGTATAAGGTGCACACTCTGGCCGACTAAAAAGCTCAACAGACGATGATAAGACTCTGATCCTTGTCTAAAACTGAGCTTTATCCACAATACCGAAACAGAATTTTTGCACTTGATTCGCTAACCATGTTAGCATCATCAGGAGATGATTGAAACTAAAATTAAAATCTACCTAACTCCCTTTTATACTACTGGTTGCTCAATCAAGTGAAACTAAAAAGAACCAATCCTAGAATCCCACTAGTCACGCTGGATTAACCAATACAATGAACTATACGGAATAGGCCCTCTATCTCTATTTAAATTATTCTTACATTTAATAATTTCTATAATTTCATATGCGTCTAGTAATCTCCTATCAGTTATATTATGAATTAATTTTAAATATTTTATTGTTATTCTATGATTATTATCAAAAGCATGCTCGGCAACACTTGATTTTTCTGTTCTACCATACTTTAAATGAGCTATATGTTCTTTGAATCTCGTCCGTATAGATCGTCTAGTTTGCCTAACATATTTTTGGTTACAATACATACATGCAATATCATATATTCCACTTCTTTCTAACATTTCAATTTTGTCCTTTGGACCACCTAACAGTTTCTTAATGTTAAACTGAGCCTGGTATACTAATTTTAAACCTACTTCCTTAAAAACTTTTTGATGTCCTCTAGTATATTGAGGATTACACGATATCGAAACATATTTTGTGTTTTCATCCTGATTAGCGAAAGAAGTGGAATTACGAATGATCTTTCTAAACAAATGCCTATTAATTAGTCTTTTTATTAAGTTAGTATTGAAACAAAATTTGCAACGAAAGTTTTAATTATTTTTAGTCTTACAAATCTGTAACAGTATCAGAAGAATGTACTGACACTTCGAGCGGTCTCACATATTATGACCTGCAAAGGGACAATATCAAAAAATATATACAGATATTGTGAAACGGGATCAAATGAAAGAAGATCAGGTCAAAACCGAAGACATGTTGCGGATAAGCTAAATAACGCCGCTTGATTGGCTAAGTCCAATCACGCCCGTCAACGTTGTTTACGTTTTTTTGACGCACTTATATGAGACTTTTCGAGACAAGCTAGAATGTGAACGCCTGGCTCAGATGGTAAGACCACCGTCTATATATTCTAATAAGTCCGCTCACTCGAGCGTGCCGCGGAAAATATCCCTCCTGCCTGCGCCAATCCCTCACCCATCGACATTGACATTGATGTGTGTCAATGTCACGGCTTAGCCGTGACTCAGTTTTCGCAAGTACTTCCGCGTTCGGACGGTGTGAATTTATTTTTACCGAATAGTTTTCGCACGATTTACGCTATACGCTATTTATAAATATATATGGTTAAGATGGCTAAGGGTAGTTTTTGTTATTGTACTGTTGATGACCGTTATGTAACTACACGTGATCTCTCTTTCTTTCTCTCTTATGGAATCGGTAAAGAATTATTCAATTTTTATGAGACGAAATGAATGAAGCTAACCGAAAGTTGATCGGATGACTAACCCAAACCAACAAAATCTATTAAAATTGGTATCGGAACCGGTTCAAATGACTAAAATAAGTAAGGCTAAATGAAACTAACCGAAAGTTGATTGGATGACTAACCCAAACTAACCAAATATATTAAAATTTGTTATAGCGTATCGGAACCGTATCAAATGACTAAAATAAGTAAGACTATGTGAAACTAACCGAAAGTTAATTAGACGACTAACCAAAACAAACCAAATGTATTAAAATTGATTATAACGTAACGTGAAACTAACCGAAAGTTGATTCGACGACTAACCCAAACTAACCGAATCTATTAAAATTGATTATAATCTAAAATAAGTCGAGACAAAGTGAAACTAACTGAAAGTTGATTCGGGGACTAACCCAAATTAACCAAATCTATTAAAATTTATTATAACGTATCGGAACCAAGTCAAATGTCTAAAATAAGAGACTAAGTGAAATTAACCGAAAGTTGATTCGACGACTAACCCAATCTAACCAAATCTTTTAAAATTGATTATAACCTATCGGAACCGGTTGATATGACTAAAATGGGTTGAGACAAAGTTAAACTAACTGAAAGCTGATTCGGCGACTAACCCAAACTAACCAAATCTATTAAAATTAGTTATAGCATATCGGATACTGATCAAATGACTAAAATAAGTCGAGACAAACTGAACCTAATCGAAAGTTGATTCGACGAATAACCCAATCTAACCAAATCTATTAAAATTGATTGTAACATACCGGAATCGGTTGAAATGACTAAAATAAGTTGAGACAAAGTGAAACTATCTGAAAGTTGATTAGATAACTAACCAAAACTAACCAAATGTATTAAAATTGATTATAACATATCAGAACCGGTTCAAATGTCTCAAGTGAGTTGAGACTAAGTGAAACTAACCAAATCTATTAAATTTGATTATAACCTAGAGGAACCGGTTGAATTCACTAAAATAAGTCGAGACAAAGTGAAACTAACTGAAAGTTTATTCGGCGACTAACCCAAACTAACCAAATCTATTAAAATTGATTAAAACGTATCAGAACCGGTTCAAATGTCTAAAATAAGTTGAGACTAAGTGAAATTAACCGAAAGTTGAATCGACGACTAACCCAATCTAACCAAATCTATTAAAATTGTTTATAACCTATCGGAACCGGTTGATATGACTAAAGTAAGTTGAGACAAAGTGAAACTAAGTGAAAGTTGATTCGGCGACTATCCCAAACTAAACAAATCTATTAAAATTGGTTATAGCATATCGGATCCTGATCAAATGACTAAAATAAGTCGAGGCAAAGTGAACCTAACCGAAAGTTGATTCGACGACTAACCCAATCTAACCAAATCTATTAAAATTGATTGTAACCTACCGGAACCTGCTGAAATGACTAAAATAAGTTAAGACAAAGTGAAAATATCTGAAAGTTGATTAGACGACTAACCAAATGTATTAAAATTGATTATAACGTATCGGAACCGGTTCAAATGACTCAAGTAAGTTGAAACTAAGTGAAACTAACCGGAAGTTGATTCGATGACTAGCCCATACTAACCAAATCTATTAAATTTGATTATAACCTAGCGTAACCGGTTGAATTCACTAAAATAAGTCGAGACAAAGTGAAACTAACTGAAAGTTGATTCGGCGACTAACCCATACTAACCAAAACTAAACAAATGTATAAAAATTGATTATAAAAGCGTATCGAAACCGACTCATATAAATAAAATGAGTTGAAACTTGAGAAGTATTTACTTCAATCACGTGTCCTGTGCTACTCGCTACGCGCGCGTCAGTAGCCCATATTAAGCAAACATAATAGAAACTAACTTTAATGAATCAAACAAGCGCATTGAGACGGGGGCGCTACACGCTTGACCAACCCTGCCTAACACTAAACTAAAATTAACCCCAACTAACAAATATAACCAAAAAATAAAAATAAAACATGTCACCGACGGGAATCGAACCCGGGCCGTAGTATGACAAGCACACAAGCTGATCCCGAAACGCAACTGCGCATGATTGCAAATAGTTATACCGCAGACGCTAGACGCTTGTATAGAAACGCAAGGAATATAAGGAAATAAAATACCTATAGTCAGCAAGAGAACTAATCATGATCCTCAAATCCCCTTTTCGACCTTTTTTACAGAGCAAGTCTTATCTGCTTAATATCACTATCGTTTTGCCTCGCTTTAATAAGTTATATAAAATAATAATTTCAGGAATAATAGATATTATATAGATATATACCTATTTTAAATTCAGCACAACACAACTATTGACTAACATAAAATTGTCAAACTGAGAAATGTACCATTTTAATTTAAAACCATATGGAATTAAAGAATAAATCTGGCAACACAGCCTTGTCTACAAACCTCTCATGCGCCGTCTGCGTTATTTCAATAAAAACAAAACAATACATTGAAAGTCGGCAGAGAAAAGTAGTAGCAATTACAGCAGATTTGTACACAAGTTTTTAATGATTTTTTATTTAAAAAAGTCACGAGTAGCACAGTATACGTGGAATCTCAACTTATTTTACTTTTTTGAGCCGGTTCCGGTATATTATAATCAATTTTAATGGATTTGGTTAGTTTTGGTTAGTCGTGTAATCAAATTTCAGTTAGTTTCACTTAGTCTGAACTTATTTTAGTCATTTGAGTCGGTTCCGATACGTTATAATCAACTTGAATAGATTTGGTTAGTTGTCTAATCAACTTTCGGTTAATTTCACTTAGTCTCAACTTATTATAGTCATTTGAGTCGGTTCCGATACGTTATAATCAATTTTAATAAATTTGATTAGTTTGAGTTAGTCTTAACTTATTTTAGTCATTTGATGCGGTTCCGATACACTATAACCAATTTTAATAGATTTGGTTACCTTGGGTTAGTCGCCGAATCAACTTTCAGTTAGTTTCACTTAGTCTCGTCTTATTATAAACATTTGAACTTTCGATACGTTATAATCAACTTTAATACATTTAGTTAGTCGTCTAATCAACATTCGGTTACTTTGTCTCAACTTATTTTTGTCATTTGATCAGGTTTCGATATGCTCTAACCAATTTTATTATATCTGGTTAGTTTGGGTTAGTCGCCGAATCAACTTTCAGTTAGTTTCGCTTTGTCTCAACTTATTCTAGTCATTTGAGTCGGTTCCGATCGTTATAATCAATTTTAATAGATTTGTTTATTTTGGGTTAGTCATCGAATCAACTTCCGGTTAGTTTCACTTAATCTCAACTTATTTTAGACATTTGAACCGGTTCCGATACGATATAATCAATTTTAATACATTTTGTTAGATGGTTAGTTTCGGTTAGTCGTGAACTTTCAGTTAGTTTCACTTAGTCTCAACTTATTTTAGATATTTGAGTCGGTTCCGATACGTTATAATCAATTTTAATAGATTTGGTTAGTTTGGGTTAGTCGTCGAATCAACTTTCGGTTAGTTTCACTTAATCTCACTTATTTTAATCATTTGAACCGGTTCCGATATGTTATAATCTAAGATTTGGTTAGTTTGGGTGAGTCGCCGAATCAGCTTTCGGTTAGTTTCACTTAGTCTCAACTCGTTTTAGTCATTTGAAGCAGTTCCGATGCGTCATAATCAATTTTAATAAATTTGGGTTAGTCGTCCAATCAACTTTCGGTTAGTTTCACTTCGTCTCATAAAAATTGATTAATTCTTTACCGATTCCATAAAAGAAGAAGAGGGAGAGAGAGAATCATATGCTTTATTTCTCTTGCGAGACGAAAATTCCAGAACGTGTCGTTACATGCATGGCTTTGAAAAATCACTTTCATGAATCCAAAGAATATCAAAATAGCGTAAAATTTGTGGATTACTAATATTTACCTTCGCCCAAATTATGTATGTAAGTTGAGTTATATATGAGTATAAGTGAGTTTGATCGCTGTTTTAACCACTAATTAAGAATAAAAAAACCCTAGATGGAAAACACTTTTAATGCTTGGTTTAAGTTATGGGTGTGGCACAGGTTAGTTGGTGTTTTAATTTTTTTTTAAAGACGACATCCACTGTGACAACGCATTTGTCATATTAATAACAAAATGTAATAAAATATCGATACCTATCGACAGCCGAAAATATCAGGTTAAAATTATTCCATTGTCGCT
>MU188351.1:52337-63810 GCA_016904865.1 Pissodes strobi
TATTTGCTCATAACAAATAAATAATCCAAACATTAATACGTAATCATATTCATATCATTTATTCCTAATAGAACGCTCCCCGTATAAAAATTATCGAGCGACAGTTCATATTGATCGTACACCGTAGCTGCACCCATTCGTTTACTGTACAGTGGCCGAGTGTGTTCAAGGTCAACGGTAGTATTTTCCACGGCATGCTGGAGTGAGCGGATTTATTAGAATATCTATAGACGGTGGTAAGACACTCCTGTTTAGAACTCAAAGTAATGGGTTCGACGCGCAGCCCTTGCATTTTTTTTTAATCAGTTAGTTTTTTGCATGCCTTGGGTTTAGTTTGGGATAGTTTGTTGCGCCCCGCAGCGCGCGGAGGGCATTGCATGAATACAAATACTGCGTGAAGTGAAAAAATGTGAGCAACATTGTCGGGTGGGGTTTGTGTAACACACGTGCTTATCTAACCAAACAGGCGACGCTGAGGTTCTTTAACGCGGAGGCTTCCAATATATGCTCACGGATATCATAAGTCGAGCGAGCTGACTAAAATGGCAGTGAGAAGGAAACATCAGAATGATAAAACTGAGACTATGAGGGATGAGAGAAACAGAGAAGAGCATGAAAAACCCCAGAAACGATGGCTAAATAATATTCGGAAGTTAGCATATGTATGGAAGATGGTTCTTCCTAGAAGATTTCAAGTCTGGATGGTAATCAAGCCAGAGTTTCATTATCCATCATCATTGAAAAAAAAACTTTTGCTTGGTCAATGAGATTTTTCATTACTCTATTTTTTTTTTAGAATGTGAATTCCAACTAGTTGTGGCAATATGATAATTTTTATCTCCGCACCCTTATTGATTTTTTTGACAAGTTTTCTTGTAGTGAGTCAAGTTGCTAACTGTATTATTAGAAGAATTTCCATGAGGTTTTATGTTAAGTGTGTTATGAAATAAAATAAGTAAAAATCAATTTTTAAGTTAAACGGTTTTATTGAAAATAATATAACACTAAAAGCTAAAAAATAATTCGTTAGGTCCTAGGTACTAGTCATCACACCACTCTCCTCTTCAATCTGGGGCATTGATCAGACAAAAATATAAAATCGTGGGGCGCGTGAAATTTCTATCAATAGTCAACCGCTCATATCGTTATAAATGATATTTACATATTTACTCAGGTTACGTTACGCCCCATGATTTAATTTTTTTGTCTGATCAATGCTCTAGATTGATGAGGAGAGTGGTGTGTTGACTAGTTCCTAGGACCTAACGAATTTTAGTATTATAATATTTTCATTAAAACCGTTTAACTTAAAGATTGTTTTTTACTTATTTTATATTCATGGTTCTAGTTTTTATTTCGTTACTTAATAGTTCTCATTCTATTTAGTTCATGTAGTGCCTCAATATTACAAGGTTTCTTTCCTGACAATTTGTTGCAATCTAACTCCGCAATATATAATCTTTCCAAATACTTTACTCGACTCAGAGCCACGTATGCTTGTCCTTCCTCAAACAATTTCGAACCTAAATACACAACTGCGTGTACAGTGCTGCCTTGCAGTTTATGGTCAGTGGAAGCCTATATTTCAACTTTAATGTAAGTATAGACTGTCTAAACACGATGATTGCCGCCATGCACTGTGTTCTACTTATAAAGCTCCTTCATTTGAAACTAGTCACCCATACTGAAACAAATATGAAATTAGAAATATTGAAGCAAATATATACCATTATATATACCATCTTAGATTTGATATTTTTTACGGTGTACAGTATTCTGCTAGTCAAGCTCTTTCATTTGATACCCATATTGAGGGGTTGTGAAAAAATATGTAATCCGCCATTTTGTAGCGGCGGCCATCTTGGATTTACAATAACACAGAATGTATTAAATTATATTGTCATCAGAACTAAAGGTGTGTACCAAATATCAGATCAATCTGTCAACAGGAAGGGGGTAAATAAAATTTCAACTACATTAGAAATATTGAAGTAAATATGAATTTTGTTCCGGCGACCATCTTAGATTTGAAATTTTTAATAGTGTACAGTATTCCACGATTTAAGCCCTTTTATTTGATACCCATATTTAGTGAGTTGTGAAAAAATATGAAATCCGCCATTACAATAAAACAGAATGTCTTAAATTGCATTGTCATCAGAACTAAAGGTGTGTGCTAAATATCAGATCAATCTGTCAACAGGAAAGGGGTAAACTTTCAACTACAAGATTTGACTTAAAATACAAACAGATCAAGCTAAATAAAACCGTTTAAAAATCGACTCGATCGACCCTGTTTGCAAAATTTAAGTTTCCTATCACTACTACCGACCTTCCAGTATCCGGCATTTCGTGGCACGCAGCAAATTAATGATAACATTCCCAATATTTTCTTATTGAAAATAAAATATTTTCTCTTCAATATTGGAGCCAGAATTCGGTATTTTTATTTCCAGCTTCTTTTATTCTATTTGACAGCCCGTCGAGGAATGCTGGTGGATTATACGAAAACAATAAGAAAGCGAATTGCATGGTGCCGCATACGTTTCTTTTCGCCATTAATAATAATTTCTACAACGCGGGTTTTATCTTTTATTTTATTTGTGTCAATAGGCAAATGAAAAATTTTACATCTATCTTGCGAACATTTATTACCCAATTTTGAAACTTACTGATAACTATGTATACTCTGAATTATAAAAGATGAATCTTTTTCTCTTTCTTCTTTGATTGAATAATATAATTCTTATTTGAATATACCCCTTTACTCGTTGGTATGCTCTTTCCCACCGATGTCTGTATTTAGCAGCGGTCTCTGTTCAGTTAGGTTCGGTGGAAAGCCTTAGGTCTTCCAGGTTAGTAATTAACCATAAGAGTAGTAGTTTACGATATTTCTCTTATTAGAAAGCCCTTATCTATAATACAGGGCTTTCTATAGGGCTTTATAACGGACTTTTAGTTTGTATGTGTGTATGTGATGAAACCGATTACAGGTCGCAATTTTGAAGATAGCGACTTGAAATTTGGCATAGAGGTAGAGGTCCACGAACCCTCGGAACCTATCGATTTTGGCTACGATCGGTTAATATACAGGGTGTGAAAATAGGACAAGTTACCGTTTTTTGGCATTTTTGACCGTGTAAACAAGGATAATATCCTTTTTTTATGTCAAATGGAAGTATTCGGTAAGACACGTATTTTTGTTCCTTTGCTCTTTTGCTCTAATTGTTACACAGGGTATGAAAACAGAACAAGTTACCGTTGTTTGGCATTTACAGGTCGTAATTTTGAAGATAACGACTTGAAATTTGGCATTGAGGTATAGGTCCACAAACCCTTGGAACCTATTGATTTTGGTTACGATCGGTTTATATACAGGTTGCCAAAATAGGACAAGTTACCGTTTTTTGGCATTTACAGGTTGCAATTTTGAAGATAGTGACTTGAAATTTGGCATAGAGGTAGAGGTCTTCAAGCCCTCGAAGCCTATCGATTTTGGTTACGATCAGTTAATATACAGGGTGTGAAAACGGGACAAGTTACCGTTTTTTGGCATTTTTGTCCGTGTAAACAAGGATACAATTCTTTTTTTATGTCAAATTAAAGTATTCGGTAAGACACGTATTTTTGTTCCTTTACACTTTTGCTCTAATTGTTACCGTTTTTGACTTATGAAGTATTTTTTGTCAATTATAAATAAATAAATAAATAAATAAAAATGCCTTTATATTACGAAAAATAAAACATACAATCAATTGTGTGAAATGGGTGGCGGTATTCAGCGTAGCTGCTCATACAACCACCCGGAAGAGGGATAGTTGCAAAGATGATTTAACAATAAAAAAAATAACTACTATTATTAACCAATATTACATCTATATAATATGCAGTAATTCAAAGACAAAATTATCGATCTCTCTTACTTTTTATATGTAATTTTAATAATCGAGTAAACGATTCGAGAGAGGAGGCTCGCTTGACTGAGGTCGGGAATGAATTGAAGAGGCTGGCTGCATTGTAAGAAAATGAACGTTGGAAGAAGGCAGTGCGGTGCTTAGGGATACTAATCAAGTGCTTGTGACGGGTCATACGTGAGTGGACATCCGCGTCGGTGATCAGTCTGTTAAACAAATATATCGGTCTTTGGGTTTGGATCACTTTATAGATGCATTTGCCCAAATGGATTTAAAATCTTTCCTGAATATTAAACCAATCAGAAGCAGAAAACCGTTGTGAAATATGATCAAATTTACGAAGGTTAAACGAAAATCTTAGACAAGAATTTTGTATCATTTGTAAACTATTTTTGTCCTTTTGGGTTAAACTCGGCCAATAAACTATATTGCAATAATTTAGATGTGAAAGCACCAGAGAGTCCGTCAATTTCAATTTAATATTTGGGTCAAGAATGTCTTTGTGAACGTAAAGCATTTTTAATTTAAAAATTGATTTTTGAATAATTGACGATACATGACTGCTAAATCTTAATTCGTTATCCAACAATACACCAAGATTCTTACAAACAGACGTTGGCTGCAGCAAAACTTCATTGAGCATCACTCTCAAATTAATAAAATTATTTTTTCTATCGACAACCATAAGTTGTGTTTTAGATTCATTTAAAATGAGACCATGAACATTCGAGATCCTTGACATCAATCGAAGATCTACATTAATATCTTCTGTTGCATAATCAGTTTGATCAGTATTAAAAGAAAAAAGGAGCTGGGTGTCGTCAGCTTACTGATGAACACTACAGTGCTTCAGAAGCTGAGGAAAATCAGCCGTATAAACAGTAAAAATTAGCGGACCAAGAATGCTACCCTGAGCGACACCCCTATTAACTGAAAGATAATTAGAACAAATTCCACCAAATGTTGTTTTCTGTTGACGATCTTTAAAATAATTAGTAAAAAACGTCAAAGCACCGTCTCCTAGTCCAAAGTATCTCAATTTGGTGTTCAATATGACATGATCCAGAGTATCGAATGCCTTGCTGTAATCGAGAAGAATCAAGACGGAGCTCTTGTTGTCGTCATAAGCTCTGTAAAGGTCATCAATAATTGAGAGAAGAGCTGTTGTTGTACTGTGGTCCTTACGAAAACCAGACTGAGTAACAGGTAGAATATCATTAAATAGTAAGAATTCATTTAATTGAGCAGCAATTATTTTTTCTAAAACTTTCGACATGGTTGGGAGAATACTTATTGGCCTAAAGTGAGAAATTTCAGAGGGGTTGGAAATTTTGGGAATTGGTAAAATACTAGCCGTTTTCCATCCTTCTGGATATTGATGTGTAGTTATGCATTTATTTATTATAAAAGTAAGATAAGGCAACAGAAAAGGAACGGCATATAGGAGCATTTTAATATTAATACCGTCAACTCCTGTAGCTCTGCTCTTAATGGTGTTTAAAATTTTTTCAACAACTGCCTCCGAAACCTCTTGAAATTCAAAGCGTTGAGAATCGGACCGAAACCAAGATTTGTTCACATAATTGCGATCAATGAATTCTTTATCACCACCAGCAGAAATCGGAATACTATTTACAAAATAATCATTGAATAAATCGGCGGAGAAGCTTTTGGTCAGATGACAAGAAACATCATTACCCTGTGAGGAAATATTTAAAAATTTTATAGTCTTCCAGAAACTCCGCGGGTCAGTCCGAAATGCATGTTGAAGGTATGCCTTTTTTTCAGCTTTGACAGCTGTGTTCGTTAAGTTTCTAAGTTGTTTATAATAATTCCAAGCTGCATCACTTTTGGTTTTTTTATACTTCGATAGAGCTCTATCTCGGAGTTTCATCATGACCCTTAAATTGTCTGTAAGCCATGAAGCCGGTGGCTTTGTAATTTTAGCCGTTTTAAATGGTGCATGCACGTCATACAGATCCGTCAACTTCGTATTCAAAAAATCAATTCCATCATTAATATTATCAAATGTATATATAAGATTCCAATTAATATGTCGTAAATCGTAAAGAAAATCATCATAACTAAACAGAGAAAAATCTCTGTAGGTTTTATAAAAAGGTTTAGGTTTTTGTTTAAAAAAGTTTACTAAATCGCAACTCACTAGACAGTGATCCGAAATATCATCCATTCTCAAAACCCTTGACTCACCAACTATCTCCGGCGAGGAAACAACTATTAAATCAATCAAAGTTTGGGAAGAGTTGGTCAGCCGCGTGGGTTCAGAAACGCATTGAGTAAGACCATATTTATTCAACAGGCCACTAAAGTAAGTAAAACCTGGATTATTACTTGTGTTCAGAAAGTTAACGTTAAAATCACCGCCAAAAACAAGTATGTCGTAATTCGGCAACAGATCGATTAAGCTACTTTCCAAAATTTCAAGTGATAGAGGTAAATCAGCCGACGGTGGTCTATACAAAGTGTCAAAACAAATTCTCCTGCCACCAACCCTAGCACCAATCCAAAGCAGTTCCAGAGCCGATTATCACCCACGTCTAGTACTGAAAACTGAAAATTATTTTTTATGTAGAAACCCACGCCACCGCCTCTTGTATCTCTATCTCTCCTAACAAGAGTAAATCCGTCAATAGACAAACTATTATTAGAGAAATTCTTATTTAACCATGTTTCAGAGAGACCAACAATATCCAGCGAGCCCTCGCTCAAAAAATCCGAAAATAGATCGAAACCAGTAAAGAGAGATCTAACATTAAAATGCAAGAAGTTAATTAATTCCTTACACATCTGGAGGCTTACATACCATGCCCTAGTCATGAATATTATACACAACAGGTTACAAACTATCATAAGCATTGAAAATAGGCGTATAAACCAAAAAGAAATTTCTTATATTCAATATGCACTTCCCAGACGTCCATCGATACATAAAATTAATGTCTAAATCATGCAGAGATAAATAAATAATAGCTAAAGAATTTATCTCCGGTCTAAACCGAGTTAGAATCCTATTCGAGTACATAAATTATAGATATCAATAAAATTCAACGAATATTTTTTTTTGCTAATTTCAGAAATACCTAGTCGCATTTATTATCAAAATACACTTATCGCAGCGATAAAAGAGCGAGCTGAATAAAATATTAGATATATTAAAAGCGATGTAAAAAACGGGCTCTGTGCAATAAAATAATTACTAGCTACAATAAGTTACATTGATGGAGACAAATTGTGATTTGCAAGATAAATAAATAAATAAGATACACACTTATTCGAAATTGCTAACTAAAATTTTTTTATTGTCTTTATGATTCCATGCAAATATTTTGCCCCCAGCCGACCACACCTTGTTGGAACCATATTTCTTTTTAGCCGTCATCAACAGCTCGAAACGCCTCTTAGTGAGGCCCTCAAAAATTGAAACGTCTGTACCCTTTAACATATTTTTGGCTTGGTAAACTTCATGCTTCTTTATATATTGGACAAACGTAACCAGTATGACATGGGGCTTTCCGCCGTCAGCTAGGCCAATACGAAAAGCAGCATCAATGTCGCGATATGAACACTTGACTTTTAGCTTCTCAGTTAACAATGTTACCACGCAGTCAACTATGATCTCTCCGTTCTCAGGCAAGCCGTGAATACGTAATGTATTTTTTTTATTGAGCTGTTCAATGAAATCCGACTTATCCTCTAAACCCAATATTGCTTTAGAGTTTGAAGTTTTTGATTCTTTAAAGAGGATAAGCTATTGGTGACTTCAGAAAGCTTAGCATCTATTCGATCAAAGCGGCTGTCCATTTTCGACTCAATTTGATGCGTAAAATTAGCACATACCTTATTTATGAGCTTTTCGGTACCTTCATCCACCGAATCACTGGTACTCATTGTAGTACCTCGAGTAGTTTTGCCTCCAGCCATATGAGTTTCGACCAAGACTGAATACCACTGGAATGACTATAGGGTGCTGGGTGTTGAAAATGGAGCAGATATATTATGTCTATTATTCTAACTAATAACAGCAATCTAATCGTAAATTTAGTTCAGAGAATGTTACACCAAATCACCAATACTGACTTTACATTTGTGCGCGACCAATTAAACTGACAATAAGCTTATTATATGGTTACATACAGACCAGAGCAGGAGAGCGTGTTATACCTGCATAGCGCGTACAAACTTATACTACCACACTTATCGTAACTATTTTGAGGTGTGTGTATGTGATGAAATCGATTACAGGTCGCAATTTTGTAGATAGCGACTTGAAATATGGCATAGAGGTAGAGGTCCACGAACCCTCAGAACCTATTGATTTTCGTTTCGATCGGTTATTATACAGGGTGTGAAAACAGGACAAGTTACCGTTTTTTGACATTTTTGTCTGTGTAACAAGGACCAACTTTTCTCTTTTTTGATGTCAAATGAAAGTATTCGGTAAGACACGTATTTTTGTTCCTTTGCTCCTTTGCTCTAATTGTTATACAGGGTGTCGCAATTTTGAAGATAGAGACTTGAAATTTTGCATAGAGGTAGAGGTCCGCAGACCCTCGAAGCCTGTTGATTTTGGTTACGATCGCTTAATACACAGGACAAGCTGCCGTTTTTTGGCAATTAGAGGTCGCAATTTTGAAGATAGCGACTTGAAATTTTGCATAGAGGTAGAGGTCCAAAAATCCTTGAAGCCTGTTGAGTTTAGTGTAATTACAGGGTGTGAAAACAGGACAAGTTACCGTTTTTTGGCATATACAGGTCACAATTTTGAAGATAGCGACTTGAAATTTGGCATAGAGGTAGAGATTCACAAACCCTCGAAACCTATTGATTTTAGTTACGATCTGCTAATATACAGGATGTGAAAACAGGACAAGTTACCATTTTTGGCATTTTTGTTCGTGTAAACAAGGACAAACTTTTCCTTCTTTCGGCGTCAATTTATAAGTATTTATAGAGGTGAAATTATGTTAGCATTTTTTTGTTGACAACATGATTACCATAGCAACCAATTAATAATATGTAAATCACTAACAAAAGATATAATATGGTACTTAGAATTGTTTATGAAGCCTTATTTGATACTAAAAAATTGGTTGCTATGGTAACCAAAAAAGTAAAAAATCGTTATAATTCGTGAATGGTACGACTTAGACATTTGATATTTGGTAGTTAGGTAAATATTAAAAAAAAATTAACAATTGACGATCACAAGTCGGTTACCATGGCAACCAATTAATAATATGTATATCACTAATAAAAGATATAGTATGGTACTTAGGATTGTTTATGAAGCCTAATTTGATACTAAGAAATTGGTTGCTATGGTAACCAAAAAAATTAAAAAATCGTCTTAATTCGTCAATCGTACGACTTAGAGATTTGATATTTAGGTAAAGATTAAAAAAAATTAACGATTGACGTTGACAAGTCGGTTTCCATGGCAATCAATTAATAATATGTATATCACTAATAAAAGATATAGTATTGGTACCTAGGATTGTTTATGAAGCCTAATTTGATACTAAAGAATTGGTTGCTATGGTAATCAAAAAAGCAAAAAATCGTTATAATTCGCCAATCGTACGACTTAGAGATTTGATATTTGGTATTTAGGTAAAGATAAAAAAAAATTAATTGGCGTTGACAAGTCGGTTACCATGGCAACCAATTAATAATATGTATATCACTAATAAAAGATATAGTATGGTACTTAGGATTCTTTATGAAACATAATTTCATACTAAAAAATTGGTTGCTATGGTAACCAAAAAAAAGTAAAAAATCGTCATAATTCCTCAATCGTGCGAGAGATTTGATATTTGGTATTTAGATAAAGAAAAAAATTAACATTTGACGTTGACAAGTCGGTTACCATGGCAACCAATTAGAAAATTATCATGGTAAAATTAGACTAGCGATTGGTAACTCTAATCATAAGGGCTTTCTAATTATAGGCCACGGTACGGATACGAGCGTGGCAATAATGTGTGACTGTAGGTCACACAAGCGAGGCACGAAGGGCCTCGCGAGTGCCACAGGCACGAGTGGCCACGCCACTTGTTTTATTTGCTTTCTTGCAGACGTATTGCCATACAAATCATGAGGTTTTTCTGTTACTAGGATATAATCAAGTTTATTCTTACATCGATGCGAACTTACTTGATTTCTGGTCTATTAGGTTAACTTAATTACTAACCTTCTGCATAATAAACATCCTCTTCGTGCCATTCTTTGACATTATATTATGACTATGGTGTGTGTGTGTTGTTTATCTGAGCTTTAATGTTTCTCTTCATATTCCCCAGTTAATATTCATTCACGGCGTGGCGTTACATTCTCCAAGATGAACTTACTTAATCATCAATATTTTTCTTTAATATTTTTTGTCAATGGTCAGCACTTTGATTAAATGATTTGTTTCTTTGTTTTTATTTAGCTAAATTGACCATTTTCCTGAACTTTTTCCATTTCAAATGTTCAGGAATTCATGACTGCCGACTAGATGTTTCAGTTAAAAAAATCCGGTTCATTGAAACCAATATAAGTATACGGCAAAAAAATCAATCGGAGAAAAAAGTGAATTCCAATATTTTAATCGCTATGTGCAGCTGCTGGTGGGCGTGAAGGCGATGAACATCAGTTTGGGCCAGTGGCAAGGGCTAGCTAATGTTATATTATTAGTACTAATAATACATGTGCTTAAGACCACACGACATAACTTAATTATTAACCTTCTGCATAATAAACATCCTCTTCGTGCCATTCTTTGACATTATATTATGACTATGGTGTGTGTGTGTGTGTTGTTTATCTGAGCTTTGATGTTTCTCTCCATTTTCCCCCGTTAATATTCATTCACGGCGTGGCGTTACATTCTCCAAGATGAACTTACTTAATCATCAATATTTTTCTTTAATACTTTTTGTCAATGGTCAGCACTTTGATTAATTGATTTGTTTCTTTTTTTTTATTTAGCTAAATTGACCATTTTCCTGAACTCTTTCCATTTCAAATGTTCAGGAATTCATGACTGCCGACTAGATGTTTCAGTTAAAAAAATCCGGTTCATTGAAACCAATATAAGTATACGGCAAAAAAATCAATCGGAGAAAAAGTGAATTCCAATATTTTAATCGCTATGTGCAGCTGCTGGTGGGCGTGAAGGCGATGAACAGCAGTTTGCGCCAGTGGCAAAGGCTAGCAAATGTTATATTATTACTGCCTTTGTCAGGTGATTCGATCTTGTTTATTTTTTTGAGCAATGCCTTCTTATGAAAATTTCATGTGAAAAGTCCCAAATTCCGTTTTAATTATCTTTACAGAAGCTCTTCACGTCACCTTTCGAGGCAGCCTAGCAGATTTCAGTATTAAGCGGGTAACGAACCCTTCGCTGGTAGAAGATTGATTTTTCCTGTCTTCTATTTTATTTTCTCAGTCTGTAAATGTTCTTTTCCTGGTGTTTTAAGCACATCCTTGAATATGTTGATGTTTATTTAACAGGTTGTTTTTCGAGGGAGTTCCTTTCCTGGCTATCTGAGGAG
>MU188352.1:0-11138 GCA_016904865.1 Pissodes strobi
GAAGTTTCACTTCAGTTGTCTGCAAGTTAATCAAAGATCATTTCTGTCTAGCAATAACAAGATACAAATTAGTCTTGTAAATTCACAAATAATGAAATTTTGCACAAATGCCATAATATTCTTCACACCTTTCCACATTTTTAAGGCATCAGAATAATTCCAAAAAATAAATATATTCATGGAGCGTCTAACGTCCTATACAGGTGACTACGAACACAGATTATTCACATGACATCATTTTAAGTGCCGTAACTCGACTAGCTATATTTCTACTGGCTATTCAAAGAAACGAAAAACACGTTCCTATATAGATTTTTGCGAGGACCCCCCCCCCCAAATTCCAAAATTTTTGACAGATACGACGTCATTTTGGATTTTTCTATAAAGGCAACCCTTACCGTTCTGGGCTAATTTCAAAATATAGGGTTGGATGCACTTTGGGCTAAGCGTTTTCAATACGGTATGGGATCCCATTTTATGCCAGTTGATAGATGACAAAAACTTTGTATGTCTCATTTGGCTTCCTGGCTAATCTATATAGGAACGTGTTTTTCATTTGTTGAAATAGCCAATAGAAAAATTACTAATCGAGTGAGACACTTAAAATAACAAATCCCTCAGATGTGTAGATAAAATTGATCTAACGCAAAAAATATAAGATCGACTTTTAACCTAAAGAAAAACACATCCAAAAAGTAGAAAAAGCACATTCAAAACCTTTCATACTCTCTGTTCAGTTCCTAGATTTTTTACATCATATTCCTGTCCTTCTGGTAAAACATCATTAATTTTTTGTTTGTTTTTTGCTTTTAATTCCGATTTCAATCAAAATGCACACATTTTCAAGTTAAAACTAATTACAACTGCCGGGCAAAATTCTGGGCACAAATAAGTTAAATCCGTTGGCTCAGTCAGAATAAAATAGCGCCATTAAAAACAATTTAGAGATTTCGGAATTATCGAACTGAATAAAAAGTTGCCATTTAGGTTCAAGATGACATCGTGTCGTGACAACATTTTGGTGAATGTATTTTTTGTTTTTCGAAGAAGCAAATGGAATAAATGCGAATCACTTAAAATGATTTTCTACGCTCGAAAACTTACAGAAAAAGCATATCCCAAAGGGCTTACAGCCCTACATTTCATAAATCAGTTCAGAAATATCTGTCGTACGATGAGAAAATATGAGTTTTCTTTTAAGAGAAATTCAAGATGGCGTTTAATCTGTCAAATGGAAAGCTCATGGGTTGCCATTAAGAAAAATTCAAGACCGATTCGTATTCCTATGTCAAATTGACGGCTGATAACAATTTAAATGTGTTTTTGTTTTTCGGAAAAGCAAATGGAATAATTGCCAGTTGAGTGAGACACTTAAAAATGAGTTTCGACATTCGAAAACTTTTTACAGAGATATCCAAAATGGCATTGATTCTGTCAAATTAACATTTCGTTTTTTCGCAAAGCAGATAATAGTTATTTAAACAACAAGATTTGAAAAGGACTTTTTTCACACGGGCGAAACAGTTGATTGGACCGAATTGAGACAAAAGGTTTACGAGATTGATTGGTCCAGATCGTTCGGTTTTCCATTAATAACATATTATGTGATGACGTGTCGTGTCGAAACTCCAAATCGTGAGGCTAAATTCATCCAGTTCACCTTGTATAAAGGGCAAAATCGTTTCTAAAATGCCTTCTTGTATAATTTCTCATCAAGTGATTCGTTTTGTCTAAAAAAAAAATATCACAAGAAATTTTTTTAACTTCCTCAAAAACCCATTTTCCCGACCTTTTCGGAATGGAGAAAGCATTTGCAGAGTTTTTCTTCTCCAAATCATCCCTTAAACCCACGGTTTAAATTAAATAGCGAAAAATACTTTTATAACTTCATATTATGTCCTAAACTCTGTGTTAAAAATTTATATCTCGAAAAAGTAGAAAGTTTGATCATACTTTCATGCCTCTACCAGTGGCGTACATAAAGTCAACATAAAGACATTTTTATTGAAAAAATCTATACGTCACTGTTTTTTTTTTAATTTTGTAGTTGCGTCTGCTGTAGAAGTTAAAACTACGGTCTAGTTTTGACTTCTCAAATAACATTTTGATAAAATCAGTGGCGTTAGAGATGAATCATGTGAAGATATATAAAATGCATTTTTTTATTCAATACTGATTTGTGTCGAAATGGAATGTTTTGACTTTAAATATTTTCCAGATATTTTTTGAAAAATTGCTTTTATTTACATAAGCGACTTATTTTTGAAACACCCACAACATGTCTGATATACATATAAAAAAAAATATAGAAATCATATTTGTTGTCTAAAATTATCTAACCACTAACCCTGAATTCCCGATTTTATTTAGAAATTCGAATCTCTGCGTTGAAATCCTAAATCCACTGGGCAAAGCGCAAAAGTAAATATTTTCTCAGATTTTATCTGCCAAAATGTTTCGAAAGCTTCCTATCCTAACAAATGGATTCTACTTTATTATATTTGACAGACTTATTATTGTTTCCTTCAGATTATTTGATTTAACATGTTTTCCGGCGGGCTAATTTTAACTATCAGAAACGTTTTCGATTGTGTCTGTAATATAAATGTGTTTATTCGAAATTTATGTAATTGTCTATATTTTTCACCAACCGAGGTTAAGACAATATATAACATAATTATATTATTATAATTAAAATATCTGAGAGAAAACAGACTAAGTAAATTCTAGATATTGAACCAGCTTTGCAAAATTGGAGAATTTTCCGCGATTTCGCACCTCAACTAAGCATATAAAGAATAAGTAATTTTTTAGAAACCATTTGAAGTACATATGCAGAATTTGCTGCTCATGGATAGTCAAGGGCGTGACCATCTTAGACTCAGTATTATAGCACTGGATTAATTTCTAGATTAGAGCTAAACCCAAGGTTTGTAATTTGTATGTAACTTCGTGTTATAGGCCAACTATCCCGAGGTACACCACTTTCAAGATTCCCATTTTTGAAAAATTCCAAGCAATCGCACGGTATCCCATTAAATTCCGTGGCATCCTTAACCCAGGTATACTAAAAAGCATTTAAAATTTTTCGAAGCTTTATTAAAAAAATGCTTTGTCTTTTTTCGATGAGAACCGCAAAATGACTTCTACTTTGACTCCTATAACAGGTCATCTGAATTTTCAAAAACAGAAAATTCCCCCTAAATATTCATTCGAAGAAAAAAGCTTGGCAACATGTTTTTAATTTAAGAGCCTATCGAAAATTAAGTCTAATGGTTTTTTGAATTGTTGGGGGTACGTAGAGGGCGGCCGAAAAATGAATTAAACTTGATAGGAACCTAATAGGAACTTAAAAATTAGAGGCCCACTGATTTCGTCGAAATGAGCCAACCATCAATAAACTGAGCCCAATTCACGATGCGCCTAATCTATCCAGGGCTTTCGATAGCGTAGATCAGAAGCTAGAAAGGTCAAGAGAGTTGCAAACAGTTTTTAATGGCAAGACTGTAGAACCGACATAGACAGATTTGTTATAGGATACTTTTACTCTTGCAACTAATTTTCAATACTTTTTCCGAATATTTTTTCAGTGCGTTATTAATCTTATATACACTCTCATTATTCTACAATTTATAACAAGTCCAAGGATATTTCTCATCTCATCCTCAGGGAGGCAGATTTAGAAACACAAATCCATATAAAATAACTTTTTAATCATATTTCTGAGATATTTTATTTTGGATGGCAACGACCTTTATTGCCTATAAAACCTAGATCAAATTGCTGATGGATAAATCCTACGCTCTCCCTGTAGTAAACAGATTAGACGCGTAGCAACAAGCGGCCAGATGAACTTTTTTAAAATGCCAGATGTTTCATAATAATGATTTTTATTACATTGTTTTCGACAAATATCCGCAATTTTTTTCTCGAGGGAACGAGTTTAGGTTTCAATTTATCATATTTGTTTTCCGCTCGCTTGTGTTTTGACAATTAAATGATTGTTGCTGGTATTGAAAAAACCACTTGACAACGTATAAACGCATCGATGAACTTTTTAAATAGGGATCCAGAAATGATATTATAGAAGGATGATTATAGCAATATTGAGTAATTTTTTCATGGTCCTTGTCAAGACTTTAATTAAGGATTAAACCTGTTAAAACAATATATTTACTTAACTTTATCAGTCCTCAGTTTTGCAATTCTTTCTTTGCTCTCTTTTTCTAATTTTATCCCAATTTCCACTGATTCTCTAAATTTCTTTTCATCTCCGCGATCTGTTTTGCACTGCTCCATTATCAGAGATTTGTATTCTTGTGTATAAGAATTTAGTAAGGATTAGCTTTGGTTGATTTGGGTTGCATTGGGTTTAAATTTTTTAAGTGTAAACAGTTTTTCCGTATACTTTAGAGCACACGTACATCGTTTATTTGAAGACATTTAGATGCGAATTATACATTTAGTTGCGAATTTTAAACTGTTAATGACGAGGAACAACTGGTCCTCACGACACACCCAACTCTCAGTTGATGGCTCCAAGCGCCACACCCTGGTAACTGTGTTGACCTACAGGCTAAACCAAGTGAGGGTAATCAGATATGGTGATCAATAGCGTCTGACCCAGAGGGGGCGGTTACAAAACCATCTTCCAACCCGTCTGGCCAGCGTGGAAGATTATGGCTAAAAGCCTTACAAAATTTACATGGCAAAATTTGAAAAAACCGGAACTGGTCCCCAGATGTGTGAAGCACCTAATGCCCGTAACTCCCACATCCCGAAAGGAGTCTGCCTCACGAAATCTGGGGGAGGCAAAAACTCTCCACAAACTACAAGGAAAACGACGAAAAACCCAAACCTAGATAAGATTCTCTATGCCGCAGCATATAACACTCGCAGCATGAGATTTGATGAACATTTCGCCTGCTTAGAGCACGAACTACAGAACATCAAATGCGACGTGGTCGGGATCAGCGAGACGAGGCGAAAAGGCGAAGCAACCATCATTTTCAAATCCGAACACCTTCTGTTCCTAAATAACAAGGACGAAAATTCACACATTGGTGGTGTAGCACTGCTAATTCATAGCAGGAGGAAACACCTCATCACCAAGACCAAGTCCATATTACTACGCCGTAGTGAAATTGAACCAAATGTTTAGCATCCAGGTCATTTGTGCTTATGCCACCCCTTCCCCCTCAACCGAGGAAGAAGTGGCACAGTTCTACGAGGATCTAGCAATAGCAAGGAACTCAGAAAACACCCAATTCTTCATTATACTCGGCGACTTTAATGCCAAAATAGGAGCAAAGTCCCCCACGGACTTCCCCTTTATTGGGAGTTTTGGACTTGGAATATGAAACAATAGAGGACAAACGATGATAAACTTCCTCAACAAAGAAGGTGTCTACTGCATGATCACTTTTTACAAGAAAAATAAGAAAGAAAGTGGACCTGAAGAAGCCCCGACGGCAGGATCAAAAACGAAATAGATTACATCCTCACATCGAACAGCGTAATGTGCGTAGATGTATCGGTCATAAATCGCTTCAATACAGGCCATGAGCATAGGCTGATCAGGGCCAAAATACATACCAATTCACAACTGAAGAGAAATCGTCTAATAGAAAGGAAGAGCCGTCCCGCCAGAAGTGAGCTAAGAGGAAAAAAAAAGAAGAATACAACGGATATATCGACAAGAAGCTACAACCAACAGAAGCATTGCGAGAAATAGAATTAGACGAGCTTTCAACCAAAATTACTAACAGCGTTCGAACAGCAGTAAAGAAAGTGAGCGCACTTCAAAAACAGGAAAATCCAAAATTCAGCTCTGAAACAACAAATCTTATAGATGAACGAAGAAACGCTGATAAAAACTCACTTACGTACAGGATCAGAAAACACGAAACACAAGATTGATCGAGGATACCATCAGAACAAACACGAACGTGAGAGTACTTCATTCTATGCGATCTAGGGGCAAGCTGATCATTTATCAAATCAAAAATTACCAGGGACAAATTGTCAGTGAAAGAGATAGGTTCGCTGAAACTGTTGAGAACTTTTATCGAAAGCTCTACAAACAATCAGTGGCAGCCCCGCAAGACGAAACATGAAAATCAATCTTGAACGTGGGATCAGAAGAATTAGAGCCCATAGATAATAATGAGCTAGAGGCAGCTTTAAAACAGCTCAAAAACTATAAGGCGCCAGGAGAAGACCAGATCATTAACGAGATTATAAAAATTGGAGGGGAGACACTTAAAGAAGCCCTCTTAATTCTTCTAAATAAATGTCTTGGTGAAGAAAGCATTCCAGATTCGTGGAAAATGCAGAGGTCATTCTCCTCTTCAAAAAAAGTGACAATACGAACATGGAAAATTACAAACCCATCAGCCTGCTGTCTATCTTCTACAAGCTGTTAACAAAACTCATAATAAATCGCCTGGGCCAGAAGTTTGACTTTTATCAGCCAGTTGAATAGGGAGGATTCAGAAAGGGTTTCAGCACAACCGACAATATTCAAATAGTACGCACACTGGTAGTACGGAGTACAACATTCCGCTTCACATGGCCTTTGTAGACTACTAGAAAGCGTTCTCGACTCAGTCGAGACCTGGGCAGTGATGAGAGCGATGAATAATGCCCGTATTGACTCCAGATATACAAACCTGATCCGCTACATTTAGGAGAACGCGTCCCTGCAAGTAAAAATTGATGAAGACTGGATAACTGGAAAGGTTTTCGTGGGGCGGAGGGTCAGGCAAGGAGACATAATTTTACCGAAATTGTTCACCTTGGCTTTAGAGGACGTGTTCATGTGTCTACCCTGGAAGCAAAAAGGTGTCAACATAGATGGAAAACGTCTCAACTACATCTGTTTTGCAGTAAATATTGTCTTGTTCAGCAACGAGCCAAACGAATTATCAACAATGATTCAACAACTCAAGGACGCCTCCCAAGCTGTTGGTCTCAAAATGAACCTTCAAAATACCAAAATCACGAGGCCAGATGACATTATACTCACCATTGAGAACCACACTCTGGAGGTAGTCAATCAGTATAACTATCTGGGACATAACATCCATCTTGGGAGAGAAAATTAAACAGCAGAGATCACCCGACGGATCGGTCTCGCCTGGATGGCATTCGGGAACCTCAGCTACATCCTTCGTCAACCGACCATTCCTACAAATCTAAAAATAAAAGTCACTGACACTCACAACAAACAATGCAAACCGCCTCTGGGTCTGCCAAAGGGCGATGGAGAGAGCAATACTAAGAGTAAGCCTGAGAGATAAGATACGTAACGAAGACATCAGGAGAAGTTTGCGACATCATTGAAAAAGTAGCGAGGTTGAAGTGGAGTTGGGCAGGCCACGTAGCCAGAAACAACTCGAAATGGACGAAAACTCTGATCCAATGGTGACCAAGAGAGTCAAAGAGAAGTGTCGGACTCCCACAGGCGAGATGGAGAGACGACATCCAACGATATGCGGGATAGAATTGGATGCAGACCGCCCAGCAAAAATCGACATGGAAATCATTCTGGCCTATCTTCAGAAGTAGACATCAAATGGCTGAGGAAGAAGAAGAAGAATGTCGAGGATCACTCGCTGAAAAAAGGTGCATTTTTTTAAATAATGGAGAACGCAACACACTCCACGGAACGTAGTTCACTGTCTAAATACCCGCTATATTAAGTCATGGATTCCAAAAAACGATCCCACTGAATGCCCGGATAACAGCTTGGACTTAAAAAGTTAAAATACATCAGTGAATAAAGGAAGAAGTCGTTTTATTACGCAAAACTCTTTAAAAAAATATGATGTTGAAGGAGGTGTACCTTTCACGAAATTGTTTATTTGTATACTCTATTGCTGTTAAATGAATATTTTGTAAGCCAATTTTCACATTTAAACATGTTGGGCTTCATTTTCTGAAAGTGACTAAAATAAAAAATAATATACAGAATGTTATATTTAAAAAGTGCACTCACTTGACGTCAGCTGATATCAAGCCCTTCAAAACTGGTGATTTAAAGCTTATTCTAGCTCTTCAAGTATCAGGAAAAATCCCGATGAACTTGATTGATTTTGTCTTTGTTACTTTCAGACCAATTAACCCGGGGTAATAATTTTTGAAAAAGCAAATCAGAGGGTTTCAATTGCGCCGTATTTTAGCTACAAAAGTATATTTTTTTCTAAATAAATTAAAATGTTTAATAACATTTAGTATTAGTCATGCGTTAATATATAATTATTATAATTAACAAATTTACTTTCGTGACACCACAAAATAGAAAACTGTTCCGAAAGCTCCTGTTGTGTTAGTCATGGATTTTTTTTATGACTAACTTATCTTTATAAGTAAATTATCAACTAAGGTAGCTGGAATTTTACGAATGTTTTAACGACGCGTTTTTGTAACATGCATGACTACCGTTTTAGTTAAATTTACATCCGATAAGCTAAGACGATGTGTCTACACTAATTGCAGCAGGCATTTATTTGACTTTCATTTTTATTAAGTTTCTCGAATTTTTAGAGCAAAGAATCAGATTTATCATATATTCCAAGAATGCACTTAGGTATATTATGTATTTAATGTTTCAGTTTGCAATTTCACTTTTGGCATATAAAAATCTAGAAAGTAGCATTTATTCGTGATATAGAATATCTTACATTTTAATTCCCTGTATAATACAAAACCTCACTCTCGAACAAAATCTATTTATTACACATGAGGGCCTAAACAAAGAACAAAGCAAATCACATCATTAAGGAATAAAACAATTAGAGAAATTATTTAACAAAATTGAAGGAAACGAACTTTTTCTCTAGTATCGTTACAAAAGCTAAAAAGCGCCAAAATAAATATTAGTTATTAAACGAAAATAGGAATCCAGTAAAAAATAAATAATAAAAAAGCATGTGCCTTATCTTTATAAGCACACAACTGACGTAACTTCTGAAAGAGATTTAAAGAATTGAGTTTTTTTTTTCAACTTTTGCCCCCGGTTTCGACACTTTTTTCATTTAATTTTTTTTTTTGGATTTTTTTTTTTTTGATGAAAACCGCGTTTTTCTAACTTTTTTTATTCATTTCTTTTTCTTTATTTCGTTTTATAATAAATACTGTTATTAACTTTCCGAAAATGTTCTTATTTTTTTATTATTTTTTTTTTCTTATCTGGTTTTATAATACTTTTATTAATTTTCCGAACAATCTTTTGGTTTTGTTCTTTTATAATTTTTTTTTCTTATTTCGTTTTATAATATTTTCCGAACATGCAAGCTTTTGTCCAGGATCCTCATTTTACCCCGGCTACAAGTCCTGAAGACTTCAACCTTCTAGCCATACTGGAACATGCTTTATTCACTTTGATAGGCATTTTTCTGACTTTACCCTGGCTAAAGAAGAATCTTGATAACGCGTGGTAAGACTTAGAGGAAGTGATGATGGATACGGCGAGGAAGGAGATATAGAATCCTATATCCTTCCTCGCCGTATCCATCATCACTTCTTCTATGTCTTCCCACGCGTTATCAAGATTCTTCAAAAGATGAAAAGGAAGAACTGGATGACAGACGACATACTGGCAATGTTTGAGGAAAGAAGGAAATACGAGAACCAGGGCAGTCGAGACAAATATATAACTTTGCAGAATAATGTAAGAAGGGCAATAAGAGCAACAAAGAATAAATGGCTGAAGGAACAGTGCGAAGAGATGGAACGTTTTCAAGAGCAGCACGATCAGTATATCCTGCACAAGAAAATAAAAGAAACAGCTGGAGTACTATATAGAAAACGGACTTTCTCTAACATACAAAATGAACAGGGGCAAATGGCACAATACAGCGCACAGAGAAAAGCTATCTGGGAACAGTATATTGGCAACCTCTTTGCAGATGAAAGACCTCAGTTAGAAGATAACCTGGAGGATAATTTGTCTGTACCATCGATTACAATAGAAGAGATTACTAGAGCAATAATCTAGTGCCTGGCCTGTTGAACTGCTCAAATTATGGGACAACGAAGGTATTAAGATGCTTCAGGGGCTTTTTAACCAAATTTACAACTCAGCAAAATTCCCAACTAAATGGCTTACATCTCTTTTCATCCCACTCCCAAACAAGAACAACACAACAAGATGTGAAGACCACAGATTAATCAGCTTGATGAGTCACATTCTGAAAATATTTCACTACAGAATTTCCATAAAATGTGAAGGTGCTATTGGATCCTCTCAATTTGAATTTAGAAGGGGGCTCGGTACGAGAGAGACACTGGTCGCAACCCAAGTGTTAGTTCAAAATTGCTACGACCAGAGGAAGGATGTAGTGATGTGTTTCATAGACTACGGAAAAGCATTTATCAGAGTACAACATCATCAACTCACTCAAATGCTGAGGCTGCTTGACATAGCTCAGAAAGATATACGCTGTATTGAAAACTTGTCCTGGAACCATTCGGCTGCAGTTAGACTTGATAACGAAGTTACAAAGGCACAGAAAATCCTAAGGAGTATAAGGCAGGCATGTGTCCTCTGCCCAGTTCTGTTTAACGTTTACTCTGAAAACTTCTTCCAAGAAGCTCTCGACGGGCAACAATTAGCCATCAAAGTAAATGGTATATGGATCAACAATATACGGTATGCAGATGACACAATCCTGATAGCAGATAACATGAACGACCTCCAAAGGCTCCTGGACAGAGTTGGAGTACACAGCCGGCCTATGGAAATTAACATCAACATAAAAAGACAACATTTGTAATAATCATCCGCAAATTAGATGAATTTCAGGATGCAAAACTATCATACAATAGTGACGGGTAAAAAGTTTGACTGGCTATGTGAAGACTGGTCTTCAGACGTAGAAATCAAGTGCCGGATACAAAAACGCGAGGAGCTCATTCATGAGATTCAGAAATGTCCTTATGAACTCTGACTTCGGCCTCAACCTCAGAATAAGATTCACAAAATGTTACGTATGGTCGGTGCTATTATATGGCATAGAAGGCTGGACACTGAAGGTTAATACCATGAAGCCTTTGAGATGTGGGTCTACCGAAGAATCTTCAAAGTTCCATGGACAGCAAGAAAAATCAACGAGGAAATTGTGAGGAGAATAGGA
>MU188352.1:18259-63799 GCA_016904865.1 Pissodes strobi
TAGCAGTTCCACTTCAGTTGTCTGCAAGTTTTTCAAAGATCATTTCTGTTTAGCAATAACAAGATACAAATTAGTGTTGTAAACTCACAGTTAATGAAATTTTGCACAAATGCCATAATATTTTTCACACCTTTACACATTTTTAAGGCATCAGAATAATTCAAAAAAATATATATATTCATGTTCTAATGGAGCATCTAACATCCTATACAGGTGACTACGAACACAGATTAGTGCCTTAACTCAACTAGCAATATTTCTATTGGCTATTCAAAGAAACGAAAAACACGTTCCTATATGGATTTTTGCGAGGACCAAAAACACGACATCCAAAATTTTTGACAGATACGACGTCATTTTGGATTTTTCTATAAAGGCAACCCATACCGTTCTGGGCTAATTTTAAAATATAGGGTTGGAGGCACTTTGGGCTAAGCGTTTTCAATACGGTATGGGATCCCATTTTATGCCAGTGGACAGTTGACAAAAAGTTTGTAAGTCCCATTTGGCTTCGTGGCAAATCTATATAGAAACGCGTTTTTCGTTTGTTGAAATAGCCAATAGAAAAATTGCTAATCGAGTGAGACCCTTAAAATCACAAATTCGGCAGATGCGTAGATAAAATTGATCTAACGCAAAAAGTATAAGATCGACTTTTAGCCTAAAGAAAAACACATCAAAAAACTAGAAAGAGCACATTCAAAACCTTTCATACTCTCTGTTCAGTTTCTAGATTTTTTACATCATATTCCTGTCCTTCTGGTAAAACATCATTAATTTTTTGTTTGTTTTTTGCATTTAATTTCGAATTCAATCAAAATGCACACATTTTCAGGTTAAAACTAATTACAACTGCCGGGCAAAATTCTGGGCTCAAATAAATTAAATCCGTTGGCTCAGTCAGAATAAAATAGCGTCATTTGAATATACGACAATAAAAACAATTTAGAGCTTTCGGAATTATCGAACTGAATAAAAAGTTGCCATTTAGGCAAAATTCAAGATGACATCGTGTCGTGACAACATTTTGGTGAATGTATTTTTTGTTTTTCGAAGAAGCAAATGGAATAAATGCGAATCACTTAAAATGATTTTCTACGCTCGAAAACTTACAGAAAACATACAGAAAAAGCATATCCCAAAGGGCTTACAGCCCTACATTTCATAAATCAGCTCAGAAATATCTGTCGTACGATGAGAAAATATGAGTTGCCTTTTAAGAGAAATTCAAGATGGCCTTTAATCTGTCAAATGGAAAGCTCATGGGTTGCCATTAAGAAAAATCCAAGACGGATTCGAGGATCTGGCCCGTCTCATCCCTCTCCTGGCAACGCCTGTCAGACAGTCAGGACAGACTGCAAAAGCGCACCGGTTCGTCAGTGGGTATAATAATAAAATTAACTAATACAAAAATAAATAAGTAAAAAAATACTTGCAAGGGCCGGACGTCGAACCCCTCGCTCCGCATTCTCAACACGAACCTTACCACTTGTATTGAAATTTATTTTAGATATACGGGGTTTCTCTGGAATTTTTTAAACTAAATTCTAGTAGGTATTGACTAGTAAACTTTTTTCGTCGAATTATTAAAAACTAGTATTGCCTCCTCGCATACAAGAAAATTTGGCATTAGTTTTGAAAACAATGGGCTATTTCTCAAAACGGTCTTACTTCTTTTGAGATGACTCCATATTTGTCAGATTCAAGTCAAGAACCTCCCAATGAATACTTTTTTACTCCAAGGAACATACTACAACTGGGCATGGGTCATTTGCGAGCCGCCGTCATTTTTACCCTTTGCTAGGGATTTATTACCCCGATTGGCAATAGGACAGTTACACGCTAAAGAGGGATTACGGAATGATACCGAGAGTAATATAAATGTTAGATATATTATCCCCGTTACGTTTCGTCCTGAAATATTTGAACACTTCATGCTTGGCCCTCCGCTCGCTTCGCCCGCTAGGCAGCACAACAAACAGAAACTAACCAAAACTAATACAAGGCATACTCAAAATCAAGAAAATTTTTTTAAAAAAATGCTGTACGACAATACAATCTTGCGTTTTTTCTAACAACGATCCACACAATTTTTATTAAAGTTGCCCTATGGCGCGCAACTGTCCCATATCCAATAAGTACTGTAAAATTAAGACTTACCTTCTCATATTTCTGACCGCGGTGCGCATTTGACCAACACCTCTACAACGTGCACAAAGCTTCCTTTAATTTGTCTCTAAAGTGGCTATTAATTTAACCCAAATTAGACACAATTGAAAAAATATCTCTCAAAAATTATTACACTGGGACCAACATAACATTGTTTATGGACTATGAAGTATGAAGAAGCTTTGAATTTTCAGGGATAGTTTCAGGTAAATGAGTTCGTGCTTCGAATTGAAATTGTGCCAGACGCAATTAAAATTTTTGTGTTCGCAATAAAAAATTACGGTGTTTCCTTGTTTTAGCTGCTCTAAGCCATAAAGTCGGCTAGAAATAGCCGGGAAAGGTACTTAAAGTTATATTTTAGGACTTGATAAACATACATGCATACTATGTGATGGGTGTTTGGCGTGTTAAATATTCGATTCAAGAGTAAAAAGAGGCTGCACATCTAAAAATATTTTTTTAGTGGTTTTATAGGTAAACTTGGCAGTTTTCGTACCTGTGAAATAATATTTAATTACACTCGTTTTGTACCACTCCTTTTACTTCTTTATTATTTTCCCTATTGATGTCTCTTAATATTATTATTTAACCCAAAACCGGCGCATGTTAATTTCATTCCAATCAGCAATAAATATCATTGTAGCAATAAAAAAAATTAAAAACAAATAGTTTTTATGATCTGTAAATATACATACATGATAAAATTACCACATTTATTTTGTACGAATTTATAATGGGGTTCTTGGCAAATAATAGTAGATAAATTACCTAGTTGTTATGTGGTCTGCTTATATAAGCCAAGATGTTCAATAAAAATAATTTTTTGCGTGCTAATTTTTTAAAACATTACGTGACTCTTGACACACAATTTCGTGTAGGCAACAGTAATAAAGTGTCACAGCGATTTATCCGAGTATCCTTTGCAAGAGCGACTGGCTTAGGAGCTAAAAGAAGAATTCATGATTTTTTTTTATATTTCTCGCCCTAGTTGTAAATTCATTCATTCATTCCTAGCAAAGCTGTTTATTCTATGCACCAAATGCAACTGCAATTAAATCCATTCAGTCGCATTGTCATTCTCCAAGTAGCGTATATTACTGCCAGGTTTCTAGGGACAATAAAATAAATGATTTTTAATGAACCTGTGCATAAATCGGAAAAATAAATCCGATTTTATGGCAAAAATATGTGTTTTACTGCAGTATTATTATTATTTTTAATGCGTTTTCGAACAAAATAATATTACGTCGATGTTGCTGATTAAAAGCCATTAATTTTGAAAATAAAATTTTAATGATCTCGGTGAACTGGGTCACAAGATCGTTATTATGCCGAATATTTTTCCAGAGACCTATGAGCGTTACGTGACTATGTCCACACATATTTGATCAAATAAAAACTGGAAAACTGTTTTTCACATTGCTAGCCTTGGTTAAGCAAGAATAAATATTTATAATATAGAGATGGCCATTCAAATGAAAGGCTTTATTATACACAGGAAAAATGTAACAGATAAAGTTATGTGTATACTGTATAGTATATCAAGAGATATTGTGTCCCCTCTCGATTTGAAATTTATTGGTGTCTGCATGTAACCTTACACATACAGTTGCCTGCTTGTATACGTTCTTCAAAAGGGAATTATAACGATAGTCAATTCGACAATCCCCCAGAGCTAGCAGCATCTTGTGTCGATTTACGAAGTCGAAGGCCTTCTCGAAATCTATGAATACTAGGACAAGTGGTTTGTTATTAGAGTCTTGATCGTTTGAAGATGATCGTTTGTTCAATACCCTGCTCTAAATCCAGCCTGTTCTCTCGGCTGGTATGTTAGACGCTTTCCATGAAGAGTTTGTAGGCATGTGACAATAAGCTTACGGGTCTATAGTTTTCAAGTTTTACGATGCCTCCCTTTTTATGCATAATGATTATTACAGCATTATCCCATTGGGAAGGTATTGCTCCCTTCAGGAGACATGCATTGAAAAGCCTCCCAAGTAACAATTTAAATGCTAATTAGATTTATACCAGCTTTAAAATGGTTTTAAAATGGTCGGTAGAAATACTGGGGTTTTACGAACACCTTCAAACATGCTAACAGATCTTAAAGTCTATATATTCTCAAAAATAAGTTTTAGAGAAGCCAGTGTCCATGGACTTGAAACCAATTACTCTTGTGTTAGCTTTAACAAGGCTTTTGTATTATCAATCTTAAACCTTGTTGATCTTCTGGAGGGTTTAAAGTATGTTTAGTTTTGAAATAATCTGTCTTAAGACTATAGCTTTAAGTTGGATTTAAAACATATTCTTTAAGCACTTCATAAAACTTGCAGTTTTATATAAGATAGCAATAAAGCTCAGATTGGCTACTTAAAAGACTGTATTAGGATTACTGGGCAAATTTATTGCTTCATTAAGGCCATATAATCTTTACAAAATCCTATTGGACTTTTCTATTGCTTTCTTAAACCATTACTTTAACTCCTAATGCCTAGAGCTCTTTTAAAGCGGCCATCTTGTCATTCTGACTATCTGTAGTGATTCAGTAGCGATGTTTAATACAATTTCCTTAAAAATGGAAAATATTTCACATAAATACTTACAAGTTACAAGAAATGGTAATTTCAAAAAAAGAGTAAAGTTGCAATCTTTAAAGATAATAAATAAAATTGTAGATCAACATAAAACTGGACAAAATTTGAGGTTATGGTGATCTAGTTGGGTGCGGAAAACTTGATCGCAGAGCTAGAAGACTTATGCCATACCGTGATAAGGCCAAGTAGTCTTATGAGCAGGCCGAGCAACCTTGGTCAAGACTAAGAAGCTTTACTCTAAGAAACAGTTAGGAGTAAACAGATTAATTACAGTAAATAAAAGGTTATGACAAAACTAATAGGATTTATGCTTTCTTTCTAAGAAACCTTGGAGTTTTAAATAATAAGAAGCCATATTTTTACAAACAGCACAAGCCTACATATTGTCACGAGTAGCTTAGGGGGTAGCGCGTTTATTTAAAGAATAACTTCTCAGAGAAGAGCCTCGTCGCGATTAGTACAATGACGGGGTCTCAATGCTTCCTTTAATCTACCACTGGATGTTCTACTCGTGAGGACACGCCTTGTTTAGCGTGCCGGGGGGTAACTGAGGTAGACCGGGATCGCGTTACGTGGGGTAAGAAGAGATGATAAAGTAAGCACGTTTAGTTTTTAACAATAACAATGTATTAACGATAAAACTTTAACAATAATTATTGGTCAGAAAAAATGAGATTCTATTATACCTCATTACTACGGTGCGCATGTTTTCTCGATTTGAGGTACTGTTTATAGGTCTTTGTTTACTGTCTTATAATTTATAGTTTTTCTTAAGAGTTGGGTTAGAGCACTAAGAGATTTCACTAAACTTTTTAACTGACTATTTAGACACTTGTCTTTCTCAACACTCTGACAAACCTCTTGTCAAGACTTTACTATGGACTAACCGGTGCCAGGTTTGGAAGGAAAGGACTAGAACCTAAAGCAGTCGTATGGCTAACTTTAGGAGCGGATAGAACGCAGGAGGCAGTCGTCAAGTGACTAACCTTGGGAGCTGGAGATGAGACTAAAGTCTGCCGGACTGAGGGTTTGGTAGCGTATTTATATAAAAAAAAGTGATGATCATTGCATGCATAAGGTTCAAAGTCGCTCCCGTTGATTGCTCGCGTTGTTTATAGTTTGCCTTTAATGTTTATATAACAATCTCCAAGTTCAAGTTCAAACTTGCGACAGGGTGATATTTGTTGAGTAGCTTATGCTTTTTAGTAGATTACAATATTGGAAATATTTTAGGGAGCTAATATTATTCATTAATTTTATCAGAATTTCGCAGGTCCTACCTTAAAAAATATGAGGATTTTAACAGTAATACAATATAAGATTACAAGCAAACATTTTTAAGTTTGTTTATAATAATTAAATCTTGTTTAGAATTAGTCAATAATAATTTAATTATTTAAAAAAAGCAGTAAATTTAAGGCGCTTTAATTTTTCGAAGGGATCTCTCCATATTTCATCGAAAAAGTCGACTGCGTTATATTTGTTGTCTCCTATTTCAGCGAATTTATCACATTTTGGTATTGCATTTCCTCCATGTTTATTCTTTGGAGTTGGAATGCATCACCTTCTCATGACGGATATTTGTTTGATGTAACTGGTTTACAGGTTGTGATAATTTTAAATAAAGATGTTATAAATCTCAGAGTTCTTAAACTCATCCTAATCTTAGATCACTGTAAATCCTATGGTTTTAAATGACACTTGCTAAAAGTTTTACGATTGCCTTGAAGGCAATGATAAGTTAGTTTTAAACAAGCTTTAAGATTTGGACCTGAGACTTTTATAGGAGTGGGCCCTTTGGCTGTAACAGAGCCTTTATCTTGCCTTCAAGAGGTTGTCTAGAGCAGAAGGTTTTCTTTTTCTTCATATGCTCCTCTGAGAAGGTTGGCAACCATCACAGCAATTCGAACCTTCGATGTTCTAAATAAATCCACAAAACTGCAGTTGAACCACATTCTTAGGTTGTTCAACCAGGAAATGCGTCTTCTTCCTATGCTTCTCCGCCCCTGAATATTTCCCTGTATGATAACCTGCAGCAGTCCATATCGCTCACCCCTCATGACGTGACCTAAGTATTGAAGTTTTCTAATTTTGATAATGTTTAGGACTTCTTTCTGTTTTCTCATTCTTCTCAGCACTTCGTCGTTTGTAATTCTATTCACCCAGCTTATCCTCAACATTCTTCTGTATGCCCATAACTCAAAAGCCTCCAATCTATTAGTAATATTTTTCTTTAGCGTCCCTGCCTCCATCCCATATAAAAGAACCAAGAAAACGTAACACCTCAAAAGTCTGGTCTTCAAGCCAATAGTCAGATCTCTACTGCACAAAACATTTTTCATCTTGCTGAATGCGCGTCTTGCTTGTCCGATCCTTGATTTCATTTCTTCGGTGTAATCATTGTCTTCTTTAATTATTGCTCCCAAGTATTTGTATGTTCTTACTTTTTTTTATTTGTTCTCCATGGATCATTAGGCTTTCTTGGCGCTGTTGTGAAATTGAGTCTGTTTGGTATTTAGAGTTAGCCCTCTCTCCTCATTGAGTTTCACTATAAGTACCGTGTCATCAGCGAATCTTAAATTATTAATTGGTTGTTTCACCCTCCAACGCTTCCTGAATAATTTCCTCAGAGTACACATTAAATAGGATAGGAGACAGTACGCATGCTTGTCTTACTTCGATTTCATCCGAAAATTCTTTCCCTATCTTCATTGCTGCTTTCTGGTTGTAATAAAGTTCGGTAATAATTCTGATGTCCTTTGTGTCTAATTTTTATTCTGGAGTAGCTGATTGAGGCTCTTGTGTCTGATTTTATCAAACGCCTTGTTGTAATCTAAAAAGCATACATACAGGTTCACATCCATGCATCTTTAGGCCAGCACGTTTATGTTCCAAGGGCATTTCTGAAGCCGAACTGTGTTTCACCAATGTCTTGTTCTAGTTTTCGATAAATTCTATAGTGTATAATTTTCAAGAATATTTTGAGGGTGTGGCTCACTAAGCTGATTGTTCGATGGTCGCAGAAATCCTTTGCATATGTTTTTCTAAGTAATGCGATAAACGTAGACTTTAACCATTTTTTAGGCATAACTCCTGTATTATAAATGGAGTTATACAAATCCACCAACATTTCAATTTTATCCTTCTTGATGAGTTTGAATATTTCCACTGGTATCCCATCAGGTCCAGGCGTTTTATTGTCTTTTGTTAATTTAATTGCATGTAAAACTTCTTCTTTGGTAATATCAGGACCGCTGTCCTTGGTGGCATCGTTTGTTAGGGGTTTTTGTCTTTGGTCTTCAAAAAGTTCCTGGATGTACTCATTCCATCTTCCAAGTTTTTCTTTGGTCCCTAATACGATTTTTCCGTTTTTATCTAGTAGCAGACTTCCTCTGTTTATTCTGTTTGTGCCCTTTACTTGCTTGTGAAGTTAAAAGTATCGTTTTTTAGCATTAATTGTTCTATCTCATTTCATTTCTCCTCATACCATTTTTTTTGACCTCTCGTATTTTTCTTCTTATTTCTCTGTGAGTATTATTGTATGCTTGTTGTCTATGTTCTTATATGTTCTTCGTTTTTCCATCAGTTGCAATATCTTATCCGCCATCCATTGTTTCTTCTTTTTGTTCTGACCATCCCCGTGCGTGTTTTTACTTATATTTATAAGGGTATTTTTTATTATTTCCCATTTTTTTTTCATTATCTTCAGTGGCATTAACTTTTATTTTCTTAAGCTCGTCATTAATTTTCTCTTTAGTTCTCCCTCTGATTGCTGGATTTTTTAGCTGGAATACCTGTATTTCTTCCTTGTTATTTTTATTTAGTAGTTTTTTTAGTTTGACATGGAATCTAGCTACCACAGCGTTATGATCCGACCCTATGTCGGCGCCTGGATATGTTTTGGTTGACTTGATTGAATAGCGGTATCGCTTGTTGATCAGGAGGAAAGCTGTTTGGTTTCTGACTACATTATTTGGATTATACGCTGGTGATTTCCACGTATACAATCTTCTGGGTGGGAGTTTAAAATAAATATTCGTAATTATGAAAACTGGGCCAGTCGGTCTTCTCTACCATTTCGTGTTCCCAATCCAAAATTTCCCACGAAGTCTCCTTCGCTTCCTTGTCCTATCTTCGCGTTGAAGTAGCCCATCACAATTGTTATGTCTCTAGGTTTGGTGGTATCTAGCGCTTGCTCCACTTCATTGTAGAACTGATCTATTTCTTCTTCGTCTTTATCAACAGTTGGGGCATATATTTGAATTATGTTGATCTTGGACTGGGGTGTTTGAAGTTGAATTGCCATTGCTCTATCCGATATTGGCAAAAAAGCTAGATACGGACTGTAGGTTTTATGTGAGTTTTATTCATTTGGCTGTAACAACGTCTTGAAAACCATATTAAAGCTTCCTTTCTTACTTGGGCCGCATATATTCTTAAGCAACATGTTTCCTCCTGCCTTAAATGATTCGATAACAATTCCATCTTCGTCTGGGGATTTATTGTCCTTGATTTATTCCAGTAATGTTCTTACCTCATCCAGGGTAATATCAGGAATATCATCAGAACCCTGATTTTGGACATGAGGCACGTTCTCAGGTAGATTTTGTTGTTTTTTTTTCTTTGTATAGCTCTGTATAAAAGTCCTCCCCCAACTTTAAAATCTCTTCCTTCTTTAAGGTAACATGGCCTCTAGCTTACAAATGTTTTTGGTACCAGATAAAAAATTTCTTCGAAGGACCTTCAAACGTTCGTTGTTTTCGATAACGTTTCCTATTTTTAACCGAACCCTTTCTTACATCTCTCCTGACACCCTTTCAAATGTTTCTATTTAGGATCCGCAGCTGGCTTGCAATCGTGGTGTGCTTAAAGTTCTCTTCTTTGTTTCATAAGACTTTTGTGTTTTCATTAAGCTTATCAAAGTCAAAGTCAAAGTCAAAGTCAAAGTCAAAGTCAAAATATGCTTTATTGTTCTAAACATACAAATCTTATAAGCAAAGCTAGACAACAACTATATCAATTAAAATCAAGTTACAAAATAAAATAAAGATAAAACCAGTGACAGAAGCACATTAGGATGACATGAACATGAACAAACGGCAAAAATAAAACAAAACAAAACAGAAATAGAAATAAGACTGCATATACATTTTCTATCAATACTCCTCTGTCCCAAAATCAAAATATATTACAATAAAACTCAGACAGTGAATAATACGCTCCTTCAACCAAGAACTTTCGCAAGTAAGGATTAAATTTTCTTGGGGTAGATGCCCAGTTGATTGTCTGAGGCAGATGATTAAATATTTTAATGCCCTCATAAAAACAGATTTTTTAGGTAGGGCAGATGTAGGGATGGGCATGTTGACCGTGGATGTTCAGTAGTAAATTTATGTTAATTTTTAAATATGAGACGGGCAATTTCCTCGATATAAATACATGTTAGAGTAAGGACCTTTTTTCTAGGAAATAGGATGCGACAAGAATCACGAGATCCAACCCCACATAAACATCTCAAGGCACGTTTCTGAAGCACAAACAGTAATTACTGGAGTTACCCCAAAAACAGATAGCATAGCGAAGGCGAGACTCGATCAGAGCAAAGTAGACAGATCTGCCATCCCCCGTGCCAAGTTTCTGAGCAGTCACTCTGACAGCAAAACAACCAGAAGAGACCTTGTTCGCAAGATTAGTAATATGATCTTCATACTTTAATTTTTTGTCGATTGTTAGGCCAAGGAATCTGCTGACAGGAGAATTTTAAATTGAGGTGCCACCAGTTACAGGCACATTCTCCACGCTACACCCAAAGCAAACCAGCTTAGTTTTTGGAGAATGATTGACACGAGGTTGGCATCAAACCAATCCTTCAGCTTCTGAAAGTGTCCCGATAAAATTTTAAGAAGAGTGGTGTCGTCGGCGAAAAGAGTAAATCTTCCCTTTATATCAAGATTGGTGAGGTCATTCATGTACAGGAGAAATAGCAATGGTCCCAGGACGCAGTCTTGGGGTACTCCACATGCAACTGGTTCATACTTGGAACAGCTAGAACCATCAAACACCCTCTGGCAACGTCCCTTCAGGTAAGCAGAAAACCACGACAAGGCGACACCTCTAAAACCATAGAAGTAAAGCTTCCGAAGCAGAATACTATGACTCACGCAATCGAATGCTTTAGATAAGTCACAAAAAACCGCCGCGGAAGACCCACCATTATTATTCTTACCATAGAGTGTGTGGAGAAAATAATACATGGCATCAATGGTACCCATATTCTCCTGAAGGCCAAACTGAGATTTGCTCAGTATGCTATTAGACCTCAGGAACGTCATAATACGACATTTGACCAATTATTTTTCACAATGCAGATAAAAGAGAAACTGGCCTAAAATTAGAAGGGTTGTTGGGGCACCCGTCCTTATATATTATTACCCTCGCGGCCTTCAGACATGCAGGAAATTACTCACAGTCCAGGACAAATTTACTGCCTCCGCCAAAGCCAACAAGGCAACATCTGGCAAGTTTAAGAATATTTTAGCAGACAGTCCATCATCACCGGCGGAGCTTCTGTTCTTAATGCCATTTGTTGTTATTTTTATTTGATCCACGTTTGTAGGCAAAAAGAAAAAAGAGCTTTGAACACTATTTGCTGGCACTAAATAAGTGATTGTAGCTATTGAGGGATCAATGTTTTGTTGGAGCTTTTGCGCAATATTGCAAAACAAGTTATTCAATTCGGCAGGGGAAATTTGAGGGGTTGCAGGTTGCTTAACATTATTGTTCAAGCGGATGTCATCGACAATTTTCAATGATTCTTTTTGTTTGTTCATAGAATAGTTCATACGCTGCGAATAATAGGATTGCTTGGATAGTTTAATTAATCTGCGATATTTAGTGAAGTAACCATGAAATCAGTAAACTTCCTAATGGTATGAAATGAGCGGAGATTTTTGGACGAGGTTTCTAGCCCCCTGGTAAACCAACATTTTTTGGATTTTGCCTTTATTTTAACTTTTGGGTAATGCTTTTTTAAATAGGTCCACGACAATGCTCTGGAACTTGCAGGTAGTATCACTGGAATCAAAAATACCATACCAATGAGTTGAATTGCTTAATTGAAGGAATCCATCGTAATTTCCCTCGCTGAATATTCTTCCGTAATGCGGTGTCGATTTCACAGGTTTTTTATACACCATAATTTCACAAAACACCGCCTTGTGATCTGATAAAGCAGCATTCAAGACGTTACATTTTGTCATATTCGTTTGTCGTCAACATGCATACTACACAATCTTAATATTGAAACAGAACTCTTGTCCTCATAGCCAATATTAAAATCTCCTGACAAAATAATGTGTCCTGAGCTTGATATTTGAGACAGAAGACATTCCTCAGTTTCCAAGGAAAACATTGGAGTCTGAAAGTGGTGACCTGTAAACACATATTACATAAAGATTTCTACATTTGGAGAATATAACAGAAAATTCAAAAGCAGATTCAACAAGTAAATGAATGTATCCATTCCTTGAAATGAGTTGTGCTCTAAGAAAGTTTGTTTCACAAGAATCATACATCCTCCATGAGATATTTTAGTTCTACAAAACGATGGTAATATAACATATTCTGGAATAACAAGTAGCTCATTTAATTTTAACCAATGTTCTGTGAGTGACACTATATCTGGTGAGTGCATTATGCAAAAACAATGATAGTTCGTCTGTTTTGTTACGCAGTGATTGAGTATTTAACAGCAGCATAGATATTTTATCAAGGTTCTCGGGCGCTAACTTCCTATTAATTGAGATGTCGGAGTGCACAAAAAATCAGTCATGTTTTTGCTTGGAGTCCGACTTTGGCTTTGACTTCTTTAGGTGTGTGGAGAGTCATGATGAGAGAGCTGATTGGGAATGACATCCTTAGCAGTATCCTAGCGAGATGACATTGGGGCAGCATCTTTACTTACAAAACAACGTTCATTTTCAGCAGTTGGCACAGGCGTCCTATGAGATTCCAATGCTATATCTCCATTCCCTGCGGTATTATGGTTCCGTCATCCACTTCGATTTACCGGTATCCTATTATCCGTTGGCATCTTGTTTTTGTAGCACCACCGTTCTTGTGCATCTTTTGAAATTGTGTTAATTTCTCTTCTGCTTCGATATTGACTTCCTCACTTCTCGCAAGGTTAGAGTTCTCCAGTTTGAGGTCTATCTATTTCTGGTATTCATCCAGGTCTTTGACATCAGGCCACTTTTGAGGTGTTCATGGCGTACAGTCCGTGGTGTGCCAGGAAGTCAAGGAGTGTATTTCTTCATTCGTTTCTATGACCATAACCATGTTCTCCCATCGCGATCTCAGCTTCATCCTCTTTGCATCCCAGTTTTGGATTCAAGTCTCCTATGATAAGGTTATAGTGACTTGGTGTTTTTGCCATCGCTGCTGCAAAGTCTTCATAAAAACTTTCCACTTCTCGTCCGGATGTGTAATTGTTGGGGCGTAGACCTGAATAACTTTTAGTCTCTATACTTCACTCAATCCTACAACATCCCAGTTTATGAGCTTGAGCTCATCTTCCAACTACAGCAATCTTTTCTCTGATGACAGTGTTCTCGTATTCAGTGTAGCAACTTGCAGTCGTTGTTTTTGATAGCCTGGTCGAACCCAGTGATTCTTCGCACCCTCTGTTCTCCATTCTTGTCAGCCGCTATCGTAGCCGGGGATCGGTAAACTGCCGGGGACTGAGGGCCGTAAGTTTCCTGTCGCACTCATAAATATATAACTTTAGCCTTACTTCTACCACGCTGGCCATTGCGGGTTGGTAGAGAGTCTTGGTCTAGAGGACCTCATTTCCTTAGCCTCGGTGATACGGTTGTACCGCCGTGACTCGGTACGTCAGAGCCTCGTTTGTAAAAGCAGGGATGAGTATATTAACGTCAAAAGTATTACTGTATATTTGAAAATATAGTTACTTACTTGTACGATAATAGAGGCTAATTAATAAAGTTTTCATTTCAATTACTGATTGCAAAATTAATATAAACACCGCCCGATTTCGGATGATTTGCTACAAATAAATACAACATGTAATTTTAATTATTATTAAGCAATCCCATTAGAGGTCTATCAAACAGATTCCCCGATGGTTATTCATGTAAACTAAAATAAAGATGTTTGTGAAAATCAACAGAGATAACTAACTTCACTCTGATAGATAATTTTAATAAATATTTATGATGACTATTGTTAATGGTATGTCTACATATACAAATTTGGCCATCTCTTTAAGTATGACTGATTAATTCCACGTAGTCCACATCTTAACGCAAGTAGTGCGGTATATGGTTGGCCACAAATGGCATGCCCACGTAAATAATCGAAATGTGGTCAACGATATTGTTTACGAAAGTCGTCCAGTAACTAAAAAGTGTGACTACCTCATCCTTTCAATTTTTGGTAGTAATATACAATGAATAAACAGTGGCGACGATATTTTATAACCCTGCAATAATTACTTCCTCAATAATGATTTAAACTTGGCAAAATGCTCGAATTTTATCGTCCTGGTTATTTTTACTGTAAGAAACAGAAGAAGTTGGCTGCTGTGCTGATGTTGGCAGGAAATCTGTAAGCAAAGTCTAAAGATCGATATTTTAATGACGGCACAAGATCTCAGAATGTGGTTTTCGGAAGTCCGTGAAATAGCCCACCCAAAGTATGTTTTTTCCTTGAAAATTTCGGGATGGTTAGTGCTTTTTAGTGCTTCAACAAGTGTTGTTAGTGCTTCTTTTCTTTTCAATATATTCAATTTTATTTTATTTCAAGGTCAGCCCCCAAAGTATTTAGGATTAAGTCAAATTTAGCGTCATTCTTTAGTGCTTCGTTAGTGCTTTTTAGTGCTTAAAGAAGTTTCGTTAGTGCTTTTTTAGTTTACGAGATATCCAAGATTTTAAATTCAAGGTCAGCCCCCAAAGTGTTAAGGATCGTGTCAATCTTAGTGCCATTCTTTAGTGCTTCGTTAGTGCTTTTTAGTGTTTAAAAAAGTTTTGTTAGTGCTTTTATAATTTACGAGATATTCAAGAGTTTACATTCAAGGTCAGCTCCCAAAGTGTTTCGGATTGGGTCAAATTTAATGTCATTCTTTAGTGCTTAGTTATTGCTTTTAGTACATTAAAACGTTTTGTTAGTGCTTTTATAGTTTACGACATATTCAAAATTTTATATTCAAGGTCAGCCCCCAAAGGTCTTAGGATCGGGTCAAATTTAGTGTCATTCTTTAGTGCCTCGTTAGCGCTTTTTAGTGTTTCAAAGAGTTTCGTTAGTGCTTATATAGTTTACAAGATATTCAAGATTTTATATTCAAGGTCTCCCCCCAAAGTGTTTAAGATCGGATCAAATTTAGTGTCATTCGTTGGTGCTTCGTTAGTGCTTTTTAGTGCTTCGTTAGTGCTTTTTAGTGCTTCAAAAAGTTTTGTTAGTGCTTTTATAGTTTACGAGATATTCAAGATTTTAAATCCTGCACAATGACTACCCATTATTGGTGCAGGTTCTACATGCAAATATTTAATGTGTATCTTAATCTTAAATATCTCGTAAACAAAAAAAACTACTAACGAAACGTCTTGAAGCACTAAAAAGCACTAAAGAATTACGCCAAATTTGATCCAATCCTAAACACTTTAGGTGCTGACCTTGAAATAAAATAAAATTGAATATCTCGAAAACCAAAGGAGCACTAACGAAATTCTTTTAAGCACTAAAAAGCACTAACGAAGCATTAAAGAATGACACTAAATTTGACCCGATCCTACACACTTTGAGGGCTGACCTTGAATATAAAGTCATGAATATCTCGTAAACTCTCGTAAGTACTAACGAAGCTTTTTAAAGCACTAAAAAGCACTAACGAGGCACAAGAGAATGACTTTATATATGACCCGATCCTTAACAATTTGGAGGCTAACCTTCAGTTTGAAATCTTGAATAACTCGTAAACCAAAAAAGCACTAACGAAACTTCTTGAAGCACTAAAAAGCACTAACGAAGCACTAAAGAATGACGTCAAATTTGACCCTATCCTAAACACTTTGGGGGCTGACCTTGAAATAAAATAAAATTGAATATCTCGAAAACAAAAGAAGCACTAACGAAACTTTTTGAAGCACTGAAAAGCACTAACGAAGCGCTAAAGAATAACACTAAATTTGACCTGATCCAAAACACTTTGAGGGCTGACTCTGAATATAAAATCTTGAATATCTCGCAAACTATAAAAGCAATAACGAAACTTTTTAAAGCACTAAAAAGCACTAACAAAGCACTAAAGAATGACACTCAATTTGACCCGTTCCTTGACACTTCGGGGACTGACCTTGAATTTAAAATCTTGAATATCTTGTATACCAAAAAAGCACTAACGAAACCTCTTGAAGCACTAAAAAGCACTAACGAAGCACTTAAGAATGATGCCAAATTTGACCTTGAATAAAAATAAAATTGAATATTTCTAAAACAAAAGAAGCACTAACGAAACTTTTTGAAGCACTAAAAAGCACTAACGAAGCACTAATCATCCTGAAATTTTCAAAGAAAGAAAACATACTTTGGGGACTAACTTCGCGGACTTGGTTTTCGGTGGTCGTTTAGGTGTTCCCAAAAGGCAAAAAAGATGAAATTTTATACTTTTGAATCTGCTGAATTAGAAAATGATCACTGTGGTCTAGAAAAATAATTACTCTTCGAAATATGAATTAAAAATATGTATTAGTCTTTGCAGTTTTTAACTAGAATTCCCGCCTCTATAAAAGAAGTGAAACAGGTTAGATCAGCTTGAATATTCCAAAATTTATAGAACCATTCGCGCTCTATTGAATAGTGAAAACCGTAGTTTTATATTGCATTTGGTTAATTTTTGATTCGCGATATTCTGAAGATGTGCTGTTTTGAAAAAATGATTAATTTTTTTTAAAATTTGAAACTCGAGTTCGAGTTTCTATAAAAGACTTGAAACGTGTTGGAGAAGCTTGAATGTTTCAAGATTTATAGAGCCATTCTTTTTCTATCAAATAGTGAAAACCGCAGGTTTTTATTGCATTTGCTTGATTATTGAATAGTGAAATATTGCATTAGGTTAAATTTTGAATCACGATCTTCTGAAGGTCTGCGGTTGTGAGCGTTTTTTCTCTTTGGAAAAAAGCAGCTTTTTACAGCTTTTAACTCGATTTCATACCCCTATAAAAGTCGTGAAATATGTTAGAGCAGCTTCAATATTTCAAGACATATAGAACTTTACCTTTCTTCTTCTTCGCTTTCCTCTTGGCAGAGGAGTCGTGATCAAGCTTTGAATTATTTGGTTGCTCGTTTTACAATTTCTCGGCATTTTCCTCGATTGTAGGCGCTGAGTGCTGCTTGGTTTATTGTCAAGTCAGTGGATGCCCCTATTTGGTCATTCCAGCCGTGTTGGAGACCTACCTCTGGACCTAGTACCTTCTACCCGAATCTGGGCTATTAGTCGCTCCAAGTTGTCCTCATCTCTTCTCTGAATGTGTTCGAAGTATCTGAGGATTCTAGCTTGCACTCTTTTGGATAGCCTTTGAGGTTCTCTAACTTCTTGGATGATGGACGTATTAGTTCTTCTTGCTGTCCAGGAAATTCGTAGAATTCTTCTCCAGCACCATAGTTCAAACGCGTCAATCTTCTTGCGATCGCCAGCCTTCATTCATCCATGCTTCTACCCCGTATTCTATGTTTTAACAATAGTTTTTTTTATGTTTAATGTGATAGCACTATCTTGCCATATTTTTTGGAGACTTTTCATTGTACGTCCAGCGATTTCGCATCTACGAATGATTTCCTGAGAGCAGCCACCCTCATTTGAAATCAGTTCTCCCAGATAAATGTATTGGCTTACAACTTGACATTGACCCAGGTGTAGGATGTCTGGCATATTATTCTGGGCATTGTCGATAATCATAACTTTGGTTTTTGAGTAGTTGATATCCAGGCCAAGATTATTACTTTATTCAATTTCCAGTTTATGTATAATTTCCAGAAGTTCCTCTTGGGTACTTGCTAGTAGGACGGTATCGTCCGCATAGCGAAGATTAGATATCTTTATTTCACCAACTGCAATTCCGCCCTTCCATCCGTCAGTCATCCTTCTCATGATATGTTCTCCATAGATGTTAAATAGAAGAGGCGACAGGATATATCCTTGACGGCCTTTCTTTTTTCTATTTTACAGACATTAGATAATCGATTGTCGACTCTTACGGCTGCTTTACTGGTTATGTATAGATTCTGAATTAAAAATGATAGATGGTTCGGTACCTACTCTCATTTCTTTCAGAGCCATCCAGAGCCGATTCCAATTAATGCTACCATAAGGCCTTATGATAGTCAACAAATCATAAGTATAGTGGTGGTCTGTTGAACTCGCGACATTTTTCAATGATTTAGCGAAGATATAGTATTTGCTCTCTAGTACCACGACCGCGGACAAATCCTGCCTGCTCTGGCGGTATTTGCCAATCTAGATACGTTTTAATCTTCCATTTATTATGTAGACCATTATTTTACTAGCGTGTGAGATTAGAAATATCAGGCGCTAATTGTCACACATGGTTTTCGCACCTTTCTTATGCAGAGGCATAAATATAGATGTCACCCATTCCTCTGGCCATGTTTTTGTGGACCAGATTTTTTGGCACAGGGTGTGAAAAATTTCAACACCATGGCTTGTATTATTTCTGCTGGGATGCCGTCGCAACCTGGTGCCTTGTTTGGTTTTCTATTTCTACTTTTAGGCCCATCCTTTGCTTTTGTTTGCTCAGTTCTGTTGCTGGTATTTCCATCTTGGAACAACAGGCTGTAAGAACATTTTCTCCAGGTTTCTAGGACTCCATCCAAGTATGTGACTATATCTCCGTTTCCCTTCATTATGACCCATAATCTTGGAGAGAATTGACCATTTATTTGCTTTACTGATTGGAATAAGCCTCTAGTGTTGTTGTATTCAGAATGATGTTGCGCTTCGTTACATATGTTTTGTAAATATGTATTTTTATCTCTTCTACGTAGTCTTCGTATTTGTTTACTGAGTTCTGTGTATTAGGATTTTAATTCCTGCGAGCTTAAGCCGTGATTTCTGACTATTTTAAATGTCTCATCTGACATCCAATGCTGGCGCTTTTCCAGCGGGTGTTTTATAGGTGTCTCTTGAACAGCGGTGGTTATGATATCTTTAGTTTCCATCCAGATAGTCTCAGTTGTTTAGCTATTTATGTTTATATGTTGGCGGCCATCGACTATTGTATTCAACTTTTCCTGGAAGATCTTTGCATTCTCGATTGCGAGCCTTTTTGATACCATGCGCTGATATGGTTTCTGTAATTTTATCTGAAATCTTGCAATAAGCAATCGATGGTCACTGTTGTCTTTGTATTCCTGATTGAAGTTCTCCATCGTGTCCGTATTAGGATATAATCTATTTGGTTTTTGTATTTCCCATTCGCAGATTGCCAGGTGTACAAACGTCTGATATGCTGTTGGAACACTGTGTTGGTTATTGTAAGAAAATTGAGCATTAGTTCACCTCTGCCATTCCTTTTGCCCAATGCCGTACTTCCCAACAATATTTCTAATGTGATTGTCGTCTTTTCTGGTACCTATTTTGGCATTACAGTCCCCCATGACTATCAGCATTCCTCTATTTGGGATTTTTTCTATTGCTCGTCCAAGTAGTGTGTAAAATTCATCTACTTCATCTTAAGGAGATCACCGGTTGGTGCATACACTTGAATTATATTTAGTGTGATTGGACTTGCGTGGAGTCTCAGGGTTAGGATCCTGTCATTGACTGTTTCATATCCCATAATAAAAAATATAAAAGCCACGCCATATCTACAATTGTTTTCATTGCCGGAGAATATTATTGTTTCCCATGGAGCTGCTAAAATGTCCATTTCCTCTCCAATGGGTTTCTGATATACCTGCAATAGGTATATTACATCGTTGGAGTTCTCTTTCTATGATATACGTTTTTCCCGTTTGGAGCATTCCTCTAGAACTATTTCTTATCTATTGAACGGTGAAAACCACATTGGTCGATTGCATTTGGTTTCCAGGGCCCGCTGTTTTGAAAAAATTATTACAACCTTTTAAGGTTTTTAAGGCGACTTCGAGCTCCTATAAAAAAACGTGATACATGTTAAAACAGCTTAAATATTTCAAGATTCATAGAGCCATTCCTTCTTTATTTTCCTAAGATCTGCTGTTTTGAAAAAATGATTAGCTTTTTTAAGTTTTTAACTCGAATTCGAGCTTTTATAAAACACGTGAAACAAACTAGAGCAGTTTGAATATTTCAAGATTTATAGAGCCATTTCTTTTCTACTGAATAGAAAAAATTGCAATTTGCTATTGCATCTAGTTAATTTTTGAATCGCGATTTTCCTAGGGCCTGCTGTTTTGAAGAAATGCAGTTTTTTAAGTTTTTAATTCGACTGCGGGCCCCTATAACCAATAAAAGACGTGAAACATGTTGGAGTAACGTGAATATTTCAAGATATATAGAACCATTCATTCATTTGGCCCATTTTTAAATCACGATTTTCCTGGGGTATACTGTTTTGAAAAAAAAAACTCGAGTTCGAGCCTCTATAAAAGACATGAAACATGTTAGAGCACCTAGAATTTTTCATGATTTATAGACATTTTTTCTCTATTAAGCAATAAAAACCACAGTTTTCTAGAGCATTTGATTAATGTTTGAATCGCGATTTTCCTAGAATCTGCTGTTTTGAAGAAATGATGACGTGAAATATGTCAGAGCAGCTTGAATAGTTTAATATTTACAGAACCATTCCTTCTCTATTAAAGAGTAAAAACAGCATTTTGCTATTGAATTTGGTTAATTTTTGAATTGTGATTTTTCTAGGATCTGCTACTTTGAAAAAATAATTATACCTTTTTTAACTTTTTAACTTTATATAGACTAGTGATGCAACAAAAGCAAAAATTTAAAAACCGCATCGATAAAGACAAATCAAATAAAATCAAATCAAATATTTATTGGTACAAAGCATAACAAAAAATGAGTATACAAATCAGATAAGGAAAACAATAGGATTCAGAGTTAAAAACAAAACTTATAGTGAGTTAAGTGCTTATGAACATTTTCATGTGAGGAGAAATGGGAGATGTTTTCCTTAATATAGGCAAGACAGTGGTAGATATATAAGGATGGAAAAGTAAGTACATGAAGAGAGGTAAAGTACTGATGGCAGCAATTTCCGATATCCAAGCCCAGTCAGGACCCGCACACATCTCCTCTGCAGACCAAAAATTTTTCTTGCATGAGAACTATGACCCCAGTTTAAAATTACATAGGACATTTGAGATGAGAAGTAAGCATGATAGGCCAGCATAAGAGTAGGGAGAGAAACATTCTGAGAAAGTGCCATACTTAATAAGGTAATTTTTCATTATCTTCCCCTCAGTTGACTATCATGCTCCTCCCATGTAAGTCCAGGATCAAGAACAACTCCAAGAAACGTAACAGGGCCACAGGGCAGTTCAGGTTTATTTTGTCGGAGAGTGAAGTTCAAGTTTTGAGTCTTGGATCTGTTAAGGCTAAGCTGATTGGCAGCAAACCAATCAAACAGATTGGACTGTATCTCACTGCCAAGGAATCAGTGGGATGATATGTAATTGTTTTGGTCGTGTCATGAGCAAAAAGAATGAGCATGTCTCTGGTTTGACAACTTGACAGATCGTTTATACAAATTAGGAACAAAAGAGGACCCATCACTGAGCCCTGCGGTACCCCAGTGTCAATGTCCAAAGTTTGAGATTTTTTGTTGTCAAAGTAGACATATTGAGTACGACCAGTAAGGTATGATTCAAGAAGAGATATACTCACAGTTGACAAATTATAGTGCGCTAGTTTTTTAAGCAAAATGTACGAGACACTAGTCAAATGCCTTTGTGAGGTCATAGAAAGATGCATTGTGTCCAAGCCCTGTTCCAGTCCATGTTGTTGAGCTTTTATTGCGAAACCCATATTGTCCTGTAAGAAACAAGTTGTTATGTACAAAATAAAAATTCATTTGCTCTTTTAGAATGGACTCTTTGGAAAAAATAGGTAAAAGGGATATTGGGCGGTAGTTGGTAACATTGTCTGGTGATCCCTTATTCTTGAAAATGGGTACCACTTTGGCACCCTTGAAATTCGAGGGAAATACTCCAGCCAGGATGCAATGGTTAATTAACTTTGTAAGTGGGACAAGTAAGTTTTTAAGTGACTACGATTTTTGTGGAAATGTCAAAGCAGTCCCTACTTTTGCTTTTTTTTATGCTGGATATTTTATCTCTAACTTGATTGAAAGTGACCAATCGAAAATTAAAGCTAAGTTTGAAGTTAGGTAGCTGTCAAAAGAGTTTTTGGCTTTTGGTAGGTCCTTCACAATTTCGTCAGCAATATTAATAAAAAAGTTGTTAAAAGTGTGTGCATTTAGTGCATCTGTATGTATTATCTTGGATCAAGAACTTTTACTTTTTAAGAGATTCAACATTGCAAAATTTGGCCTATTGGAATTTTTAAGGTAGCATCATATGCTATTTTCTTAGACCTGCAGATATTAGCTTTATAGACCTTCCTAGGCCCACTGACCAGATGCCTTGGTACCAACTCAGGATATTGCTTACTCACAGCATCCAGAGCATGAAGCTTCTCCCACGATTCTCTCAATTCATCATTGTACCACTCAACCTTTACGGTCTGTCTATCACCACTGAGAATTCTTGATTTGAGAGGAAAACTGAGCTATACGAACTGATTTATAACTTCAACAAATAGTTGAAACTTATTGTCAGGGTTGATGTTAAACAAACTGCCACCCGATTTTTTCAACATTATTATAAAGGTTATATAGACGCTCATTTGTAATTGGTCTATAGTATATTCTAGATTTTGGCTTTTTTTCTGTATTAAGTTTTTTTAAATGAAAAACTATGCCTCTGAGGTCGGACAGATGATGTAAATCGAAAGGCCTAGAACAGTTTGTGGAGGTGATTATGTTTGTGAACAGACATACACAGTGTTAAAAATTACTTGGTTTATAGGTCAAAGTTGACTTTGTTGTTTCACTTAAAACTCAAAATGACCTACAGAAAATTAACCAAGTGGTTTATACTCCCTCACGAAAGTAAAAATGGCATTATTTTTGGAAATTTCGAAAAATGTCATTGAAAAAAATTATTTGCCATGCCCAATCCTGTACACACACTTTCACCAACCAACTACGATTTTTTTTTGATAGATTTTTCTACAAAAGGCAACTTTAGACACGTGACAAGTAAATGACCTGACTTTCTTTTGTAAAGCTCACTTTAACTTCCAAGTGAAGCAAAATTTGATAACGGAGTTGTATTTTGTCCAAGTCAACTATTAAAAAAAATAATGCGAACTTCAATTGTGTATAAAAATGTCGAAATGTTCCTGTATCTCGGAAACAACTGCAAACTTCGAAAATCACAAGAAATTATTTTTTCAACGCATTTTGTGGATGATAAATAAAAAAACTGTTTTGAGTCAGCAAATCTTTGCACAATATACAAGGCTTTCATTTCCCACCCTTTATATATAATATCTTTTTTGCATATGTATGCCTTATGAATGAAGCAAACGAACACCGAAAATTGCCTCCTGATATTTTGGGTCGTAATTAAAACATTCATCGTTAAATTCTAGATAAAGTTTTAATGACGCGAAGTGAAAAACAAAAGGATAATATTAAAAAAACTTCTATAATATTGTTCAATAACTCCTCCCTATTTTCAACAAACAGAACAAACAGACCTTTTTCAAATTGCTTTTAGTTTTATACGATCTTCGCATAATTACGAGTTAAAATCCAAAAAAAAAAACACAACTCAATTTAACTTTTCTGCGCCGAAACCTTCGAAAATTTACTGTTCCATTCCTCGGAGAAATTTAATTTTTCCCAGTCGAGGAAAATGGCTTTGTTTACCCGAATAAAACAAAGGGACCACGGATCATTGTGTTTCCTTGCATTCCGCGGATATAAAGCTGAACGCGGAATTTTCCGTAAATGTTTTCATGCACCTAAAAATAATATTTGATATAGGATTACAGTGCAAATTGGACTAAATGAATTTTAAATAATAGCAGGAATAATTTTGATTTATTGACCCTGAGATAATTGACGCTAAATAGAATTTTGAACGAGGAGTAGCTTCAAAGACATTGTTGTGTTAAGCAATAAAATTGAAATTAGTCCTTCACAACTGTAGCACAGAAGGAGAACGTTTTTTAGAACGAACTAAGATTCAATTCACATTCGATTTTTCATGTTAGCCATGCAATCGATCGCAAAGATGCGCCGCCCGAAGGCCCTCGATACCAGGCTCTCGATTGAGGACTCAGCCCCACTGGCCGCAGAGCCGGATTAGGATCAGATATCGATTTATGAAAAAGAAAATAAAATTTGCATGCATTCAAAATCATTCAAAAACAGATCAATCCGTATCATATTTAATCTAGGTTATTAAAGAGAATTTTAAGAAATACCAACAATTTATCGATAAAATATAGTTCGACTACGCCTATGCTTGTGGCCCCTAAGTGATATTTGGCTTATATTCCAATTGTTTATTATTCAAGCGACCATCTTAGGCAGTGGCAAAAAATTGGGGATTTTGCGCAATATTCCTTTCTTAGGCCAGTACATGTCCAAAACAGTACATTCGGAACTTAATGAGTTCGAGTCTTCATTAATATAAATTTGGATCTCCCACGTAAATTATTTTCGTTTACGTTAGAAGGACAAACTTGGTGATGCCAAATTTCTTTGACCAAACGCGACCACCGCACTGTTACGTGATGCGTTGTTATTTGGAATAACGGTTCATATTATAATAAGAATTAATTAAAATGTTTGCTGCATGGAGGCCAATGTCTGACGTCTTAGCCATTTTTTAAGCGGTGAAGCGTCCATCGTCGGTGATTGGGTCTAGTATCATTTTCAAGGTTACCCATCGCTTTGAATCCCAATAAGACAACTGAAATTTCGATGTTAAAAGTTGACACAACGACTCCGTGTATTTCATATTATTTTGCCTCCAAACCACCCGCGGCTATAAAATAATGCAAAATACAATACCGGCTGTACGTCTGGTAATGGTCATTCATAGGCACCCAATTAAAAGTTGCCTTTAGTTGAGGGTGTTTAGACAATAACTAAATTAATACCAATCCTCGATTTTCCTCCGGTCGTCCTTAATCATTACCAAATTGTTCTTAGCCCTTTGGATATTCCCTGATAATCCCCAGGGGATACCTAAAGAAACCCTCGGCGTGCCATTTCCTGAATCTAATGATTATAATAATATTTGTTTCGTGATGAGAATATGTTTGCGTTGTAAATTTAATAAAGCCTTTAATGTTATTTTTATTTATAGATATTATAAGTACTCACACTTTTTTGTTTCAATCGTGTTGACTTCGGTGATGAAGCTTACCTGAAATAAAAAAAATAGATTAGGTGATTCAATTTATTAAAAATGAGATGTTTTATTTTAAATGACAGTTTTTAGTATGCTAGTATGCTTTTGCATCCATCTCCACTTTTCAATTATATATATCGGTGACATTCTTGCCAGCAGTTAAACTTTTAAAAAATGGCGGTTATTTAGCTTCAGGTCTCAGGATATTTGATCAGCAAATCCTTTGCCTCCATAGAAGGTTCAAAGGATAGGGCTTTTGTATTCATCTTTTTGTCCGAAGCGACCTTCCATGTCACGGCTAGGAAATACTGGAACCGAGCAACTGTAACAGTCCGATTTTGCCAGTGTCAAATATTTTTGAATTTCATTCATACGCCGCATTTAGAAAAAAAGATGCTGTATTTTGCACTCATCGGTTAATTAATAAACCGATTAATTTTAATGATTCGATTTGCTGACAATACGCTTGAAATAGTCGCCTTAATGTAAATTAATTCTGTTCTAAGTATGGGTTAACAATATATTTGTATCAGTTGTCACTATATTTATTTTAGTTGATAAGCGAAGCACATTGTTATTGCTTGATTTATACTACATTACCGTAGAACGGCCAACGAACCGACTTATAATTTTAAGAATTCTGCTAATAAAACCCGCCTTTACGCTGCCTTTGACTCGTCGATTCATATTTTATTGTCGGTTCGAATATTTCATAACTTTTTGGAACCCCTTGGTTGCCGGACTCCAATCACCGGCCGATCATTTCTGAGATCGTTAGATCGTTTTGGGACCTCTGCTTCATATATTTATCTCTTCATACGGCAGGCTGCAGTTTTTGTAGTGTTCGGTTGTTCGTTTCGAGTAATAGGAATGGGCTATCCTCCCATGATGGTCGCTCTCGATTTTGATTTTTAGAGGTTTATATTAATTGTGGCTTCCGCCGTCGTTTACCATCATAATAAATGAAAACTAAGTCGTTTATTATCTTAGAATTATTCCTTGTATCGAAATCACTGGGCATGTTTCAGCCCATTAGTATTTCTTGCTGTTCTGCCATTTTTTTTTTAATATCGTAGAAGGAGCAAGGCAATTGACGGAAACGAATCGAGAGTTCTTCTAAAAGTACCTTTCAAGGCGAGAAGAAGGTTTGCGGTGAGTGCAGTCTCAGAGACTCCACATTTAGTTATATCTCTTTGGGTTTTGACATGACCGATTTTTCGGGATCTAAATACTGCAGCACTAGGTAAGCATTTTCTCTGGAATTATTTTTTCCCCTATTGCTTGTGAAGCACGCGGACGACGCCATGACGCTAATGGTTTTTTCCCTTATTTCTAGAGGCCTTCAAGTTCGTCGAATAAGACCGATACCGTCGAATCTCCCGTATCTTTTTTTGCCTAAATTAACGATTTAATTACTTTATCTGTGTTAACCTTTTTTGTGCCTCGTCCACCATTTGTTTTGCGTCCCATGTGTTATCTTATCTACTCTATTTTATCAGTTCTGTCTTTTTTTTAATGTAACTTGAGTTTGATCATATGGGGAAGTTTATATTTTCCTTTAGGGGTGACTCATACCTATCTTTGTTATATTCAAGTTGTCTGTACCTTAGTATTTCTTTTATTTGCTGATGGTCACTGAAAATTCATTGATAACTTTTGAGGGAATTTGTTTTATAAAGAAAATATATTATTACATTATTACATTAATAAAAAAAACTATAGCCCCTCCGGCTATAGTTTTTTATTAATGTAAGGGGGTTTTGTCTAATGCGTACTGGGTTTTTTCAGGGTTTTACTAGCGGGCCACCACTTCAAATACCAGACTACCACTTGTCCTACCAGGCTACAATTTTTACCCCCAGGCTACCACTTTTACTAGCGGGCTTCCATTTCGATTACGAGGCTACAAGTCCTGTCTTCGGTCCCCTTTTATTGGCGAATCATCTGCTAGTTTTAGGGCCAGTGCCCCATCAGTACCAACATGTGCCCAGAACCTGTACTAGAGTTCGACTGATCTAACTGGTATCGTACAGAAGCTTAAGTTTATTTACTAGTTTATTATTGTTAATCGCTCTGAATTTTCTCTCTTTTTTAATATAAATCAAGCATTGACAGTCGGGATTTAAAACAGTTTCAATAATTTTATTCCATTCATTCATTTATCGAGTAATATAACCGCTCTGATTTTTTTCTCTTTATAATATAAATCAAGCATTGACAGCCAAGCTTTCAATAGTTTTATTCTAATTTTATTTTTTATTAATAATCAAGTCATTTGATTTAATTATTGTGTCCGTTCATTGCTACATACTATTATTGCTACATTTAAAGTTGGTGCAGCTATTAGCGCACACATACCCATATGTAATTAGCTTAGTTAACATCAAAGTTATCACTTCGGTTTGTAGGGTTTAGTGCATTTAGTTGTAAGGCATACAGTACCGAGTATTAACAACAGAATTGGTCTCTGTACAATCACCATATTGTACCAATTATTAGTTATATTTAATTGTCATTTGAATTTCCCTTCAACCGGTAGGATAGGGAGATAATGGACAATTTTTGCAATTAATTTTACATTTAATTTTTACGCAAACATCTCGTGGCGTAAGACCTGTCGCGTCACGCTATAATAAAACGTATGATTCCATTTGGGACCATGCTGGTCGTCAATTCGTCATTGAGGATGATGTAATGGTATTGTTCCTCAAAAATTGGCCTTCTAAGAATACCGTGACGGGCAACCTATAAAGTTTTTGACGTAACGATATATGCTATGAAAAGTAATGGTTCTATAAATGGCCTTCAAGTCAAATTTGGGTAAAGCAATGGATTTATTTGTCCTGAGAAACTAGGGCAAGCAAGGGAATGGCACCCCAGTGTGGCATCAGTCCATAAACAATAAGAAGCTCCTTGAAAGGATAAATAGCATCCAAAGGCTACCAGCTATAGAGTATGCAGAGGGTATCGTTTCATTTCTTTGGTAGTAGCGCACCACAATGAGGGAAGAAGCAATGAAGAAGCTAGGGCTGCGTTCTATCTCAGGTAGCACGGATAATAATTGCTGGACATATGGCCTCATTCCAAATATCCAGGCTCAGCTGGACGGACCATATGGAGAAATGGATTATTTTCTCACCCAGGCACTTGGGGGGCACTTGTTTGACTGGCCGAAAGCAGAAGCAGAGGAATTCAGCTACTACGAATTGTTTTACGCCTAAATTATTTAGCATCTAAAGATGGAGGAAGCCTAGATTTGAATTGGTAAGAAACTCCTGGAATTATGAAACATAGCCTATACAGCTATTAGAAACATCATCGAAGCAAAAGAGCTACAGAAGCAAGATTGTACTTATCGTAACCTGAAAAAATATATGCTATATAGTAATGCAGCGATAAGATAGGAAGAGTAGAAGAACTAGAGGCGTTGGCGCTGGTACTGAAGTAATACAAGAGGGTTACCCAGTACCAGATGCACGATTTTTTGTCCCCTACGGAAAAAGAGTGAATTTGGTATAGCCAACGACTGTTTGAATTGAAAGTTCGACTCGACGCGACGTGAGGCATCGTCTAGACTGACAGAAAATCTTAAAAGAACAAGAAACAAAAAACAAAAAGAAGAGCACTGATGGAAAACATGACAAGGATTTACTCTGGCCTATAAGATAAAAACAGCAAGCATGTCCCGCCCAACTCGCTAAAATGGCGAGATGGGCGGCGCCTGTTCTTGGGGTCTAGTCAGTGGGTCAGGATGGGTTGACTTCTGTGCTCCTGGTAGATCTCGATTTCTCGAGAGTCCCAGGGGCACAAAAGGAGGCGTTTGACGGGACTTTTAGGATCAGGGATGGGAATAGGTCCATCGTCTAAGGCGGCCTGGGTTGTAGGTAGTACACCGTCGTCTTCCTGTGTACCGGGCCATGTCTGGGCACGTCCCGCGGGTCATATCTCAGGGTCGCCAGGTTAGCGGTCCTCGTTGAGCTCCGAGTTCATAGAACTTACATGCCTGTTAGCCAATATGTTCGTTGACATATTCTACGCCTGACCAAGCATGCAAGTCGCTGATCCGGGTACGCGGCCCCGACGAGAAGGCCGCCCTTAAATACTTATTCTGAATAATCTGGATCCTTTTTCTATGACATTCCGCGACCGAGCACCAGACAGGTGCCCCGTATAGCAGGAATGGCCTTATGATGGACCTATATAAAGTTATTTGATTGCCAGGACTTAAATAGGAACCACTGCGGACAAGAGGCTTTAACTTTTCGAAAATACAGTGATGATTTTCGTGTATATATGCCACATGGCGACAAAAGTTAAGGCTCCTGTCCAGATAGATTCCTAGATATTTAACGTGGAATTTAGGAGGGATAAGGGTGTTTTGCACCCTAATTGGCCGTGCTGCAATGTTGGTTCGCTTTTTCGTGAAAATAACTAACTCGGTTTTATTCGGGTTTAGCCGAATTTTCCAATTTTCATTGAACGTTAGCACGCGTTCCATGTGTGCTGCTAGATTATCTACTGTCTCCTGTGCGGTGAGGGCATGGGAATAAAGGGCGGTATCATCGGCGTAGAACGCCAAGGAAGTATCGGGATGGGACGGTAGGTCTGCTATATAATAGCTGAAAAGATGCGGTGATAGTACCGTTCCCTGAGGCACCCCCGCCTGTATCGGCCTCGAAGTCGAGAGCGAGTTGTGGACGCGTACCGAGAAGGTACGTCCAGCCAAGTATGACGCAACGAGTGCTGCTGTATGTAACGGGAAGCTCAGCTCCTTAAAGAGCTTATACAGCAGCCCACTCGGTCGAACGCTCTCTCGATGTCCTGTAGCAGTAGAGACGTGGTATGCCGCATGGTGAATCCGTCAAGCATATCCTGTACGATTCGCGCAGTGAGCATATTTGTGCTATGCCCGCCACGGAATCCAAACTGCTCCGTAGGCAGTACTTGACGGTTCGCGGCTGCCTCATTGATCCTGGGCAACAAGAGCTTCTCGGCAAGCTTACTCAAAGTATTGATCAAGGATATCGGTCGATAAGATGCGGGACTTTTGGGATCCTTCCCGGGCTTAGAGAACAGTACCACGTGTGCAATCTTCCAGGAACTAGGGAAGTGTTGCAGACGAAGTACGGCGTTCACTATGTGCATGTAATGTACAATGGTCTTGGAGGGAAGGTTTTTGAGGAGGAGGTACGGGATTTGATCAGGTCCCGGAACCTTATCTTTTGGCAGACGGCGGAGAGCACCACGTATCTCTGACGGACTCACACGACGTTTATCCATCACAGAGGGCGGTATCGGATATCGTCTTCCAGTAAACTTGGAAGTTTGCTCAGCGATATGAACGTGCAATGGCACGGTGTCCGGTATTTCACTGTGAAGATAGCGAGACCATACGGGGAGGTGGACTACTACATTAGCCAAGCGCTCTCAGGCCATGGATGCTTTCGAAAATACCTGTACGAAAGAAATAGAGCTGAATCAAGCGGTTGTCCATATTGTGGAAAACCAGATGACGCTTACCACACACTCTTCTTCTGCGCTAGGTGGAAGGCTGAAAGACTAGATTTTCTTGCAACATCATAAGCCCACTTTAACGCAGCAAATATGATGGCAAACTTAGTTGACATCAAGGGAAGCTTGGAAAAAAGCCTATAACACCATTAGGAACATCATAGAAGTGAAAGAGCGAGAAGCAAGATAACCAGGGAAACCTAGATAATACTTATGCGAAAGTAATGCGAAAGCGATTCCAGTATGGAGCACCCGGGGGGAAGTTTTTAGTCGGTAGGCTGTCTCCTAGAGGAGCTGAATCCGACATAACCTGACCGACAGGACACCAGATCGGGTATCTTTTAAAGAATTTTTACCCCCTCCAAAAAAAAATCAAGACCTGGAGAAAGTTCAATCTTGGAGGCGACAGAAATTTGGTCCAGTTCAATGCAGCAAAGGCCCAAGCAGTCAGGTTTACCAAGAGGACCAATACGGCGGGCCCTGACATCATTATGGCAGGATCGACCATTCCTTCATTTTTGTCAATCGGACTACTCGGTGTCTCGGTCAATAGCAATATAACCTGGAATCACCACGTTGCTAATATCGCAAAATCAGCCTCCGAGAAGCTTGGTGCGCTATTTAGCAAATAAAAACTATCTACACCGCAGCAGTTACTCTTGCTCTACAAAGCGCAAATAAGACCGTGCCTAGAATATTGCTCACACATCTGGGGTGCCGGCTGGTCTAAAAACACACCCAAAGCTGCTGGATTCCATTCAGAAGTGAGGTGTGCCTTTCATTGGCGACCCGAAGTTAACCCGGAATTTGGATAGTCTGGAACACCGCAGACATGTGGCCGAGATGCCCCTGTTTTAGAGATATTTTCACGGCAGTTCTTCCTAGGATTTCGCCCGCCTCATCCTGCCCCTTGCAACGCCTGTCAGACAGTCGCGTTAGATGGCACTGCATCACTATCCAGACATCTGTTTCCCCCTAATTATAACCTACAACTATTCAAACAACCATGTCAATCAACATCTTCGCACACATACCGCTCGTCGAGCGCCATATGATCTCCCTTTATCCTTAATTACTATCGTGGGGTATTTTAATACCCCAGTGCTTGAACTTTTAATAGAAATTTTTTATTTTTTTTTTACCAAAAATTTTTCTATTTTAGGTAATCTCCTAATCTATAACACGATGAATAGACTTTTTCAAAAAAAAATTCATTTCCGAAAAAAAAACAGCGTTTGGGGTGTTAAAATACCCCCCACGATGGAAGTTCCGTTAGTACTTTTTTAAAGATGTAGAGAACACTTACACAAGACCAGCTGCAAAAGCCAGCTGAAAACTTCTATGATGATGTGGGTATTTCAGAACCAAGTCAGGAGGTAAACAGTGATTTAAGTGATGCCGCAGGTGAACATAGCGACCATCTAACAGACTCCGAACTTGAAGCAGATGATGATGAAGGAATGGATGTTGATGACTATGTAGAACATGTAGATGATGTTTTACCATCATATATTTATGGATGAAACAGATATAAATGGTCCAAAAGCCACCTGTGTCATCTAGAACAAGAAGCTCAAATATTGTCCTTCATTTGCCCGGAATAAAAGGCCCAACACTAAATGCCCGGAAGAAATATTTTTAGAGGTACAATGTCTATGGACCGATTTCTCTTTCTTCTCGCTGCCTTGAAATTTGATGACCAAACCTCCCGCCAAGAAAGAATTCAGAACGGAGACAAGCTTGCAGCAATTTCAAAATTTTATAGTATTTTTAATTCAAATTGTCAAGGCAATTATACCTGCAGTGAATATGCTGTTGCTGATGAGATGCTTGTTGGGTTTCGTGGGCGCTGTTCATTTAGACAATACCTAGAAATATGTTATCAAGTTAATGTGTTTGTGTGATGAGAAAACGCACTATTTATTAAACTCATACGTCTTCGCAGGAAAAGCACAGAACCAAATTCAAATAAACTGTTGGTACCTACTCTCAGTGTCCTCAAATTAGTTTCCCCAATTATTAACACCAATCGTAATGTAACTGGGGATAACTGGTTTACTTCAATTCAGTTAATTTCTCAACCAAAAAGGATGGGACTAACATACGTAGGTACAATGCGTAAAAATAAGCGGGACGTTTCCTAACAGTTTCTTCGAAATAGATCTAGCTTATTTGGGTTTACACATGATGAGACAATAGAGTGTCCTTTGTTCCCATGCACCATAGTTAACTTGTTGAAGAAAACGGAAAACCCGAAATAATTCATTTCTACAATAGCACTAAAGGACGTGTTGATGCCCTGGATCAACAACGTGCCACATATTCATGTCAACGACGCATGAGAAGATGACCAATGGCAATATTTGGTGTAATATTAGATATTTCACGTGCTAATACTTACTTATTATTCCTGTCAGCTTCAGAAGAAACTATCAATATGTCAGGTCGAAAATTTTCAGTTGTTTGACGAAGAGACCTCATTGTGGATCATATGAAAAGAAGATCTCAGATTAGAGAACTTTCACTAGACCTAAAAAGTATTATTGGAAATTTCTTGGGCGCTAACCTAGTAACTAGAGAACCAGTCAAAGCAGGAGCTATAACGCTAGCTATATAATATTTGCGCCAACATGGCGGACGGTGATGTTGCTCTCGAAACCTCGTTAGAAAAAACGGCGGAAAGAGTGAAAAAAGTGAGAAACTGTGCTTTCACTGTAAAAAACCCACATGAAACTTCATAAAGTGCGGCAATTGTGAAAAATACTACCATTCTGTCTGTCTCATTCAGGCAGCGACCCTAAAATCGGCCAAGTGTCGGCATGTGCCTGAGTATGCCTGTGAACAGTCCTGGAATAGAGAAAAGGACCTCTATGGGATAATAATCAACTTACTAGAAGATAAAAATGCTATTCTGCAAGAAAATAACCGCCTGATTCATGTAGAAAACGAAAGGTTAGCCAATGAATTAAAATTATTAAAAAGCGAGATTAAACATCCCAAAAACGCGCCAAAACTCTCTAATGTCATTCGCGGTGGCTCCGAAATAGAAAAAGAAGATGACCACGATTCTGGTGACAGCAATGACACTGTTAGGGATAATGGAAATCATGATACAATGAATGAACAAGATGGAAATCATGACAATGAGAATACGTCAACAAACTACTTCATAATGCCAAAAAAGAAGAGGCTGGAATCGACCCAAACTTAATCTAAAAAGTAATCACCAAAATCAAAACGAAAACAGCGGTAGGGAACGTACGATTGGAAATATCGACAATGTTAAGGAAAACAATTGGAAACTCCGATTACAGAGAAGTAGGAAAAACAGAAAAATCGGTACAAACGCAGCAAATGGGGAACTTGAATCATCCAAGCCACAAGATACGCCAAGAAAAATATGGCTATTCCTTTCTCGAATAAAACTCTCCATCAGTGAACAAACTGTACAACAGTATATTGCCAAAAAGACCAACACACACGAGAGTGATGTAGAAGTTAAATTGTGTGAGGTCAAAAACACTAACAGAAGACACCAGAGCTTTATGGTGGGTGTAAATCCAGATCTGATGGACATTATATATGGTGAAGATTTCTGGACATCTGGAGTCGGGCTTCAAAGATTTAACTTCTCCCTGGGACGTAATTTTTTAGGAAAAAGTCAACAACAGCCCCTTCAAGAATAGTAAACCTTGATGCGAAGAATCACACCTCACCTCTGACATCACAAAAAACCTTCACTGCATTACATCTAAACGTACGGAGTATAAATAAAAAGACTCTGCCACTAGTTATACTACTGGAAGAGACACAGCACAAAATGTTGATGGTTACTGAACACTGGATGAAAAATAATGATTTAGAATCAGTGCACCTCGACAACTACATACAAGGAACTTACCCTTCAAGGGTAGAATCAAGAGGAGGAGGGACCGCAATATACCATAAAAACATTCTGAACGGGAAATAAATCAATACAAGGTGCTCATCTGAGGAAAAACTATTTGAATTCTCTGTCTTAGAAATTGTATATTGTAACATTTGTTATATTTTTATATGTATCTACAGGCTACCTGTTGGCGACTTTTATGTTTTATAACTCTTTTAGATGATTTACTTAATGAACTGTATAATCCAGACAGATATCTGGTACTTGGGGGCGACTTCAACATTGATTTTAGTATAAATAGCCCAGGTTCAGTGGCTCTAGATGGTCTGATGGCAGGATATGGTCTGGAGTCTCACGCCGTGGGTGCCACTCGGGTTTGCGCAGCCTGTAGCACACAAATCGATAACATCTATAGTAACCTACCTAGGAATATGGAAAATTTTATTTCTTGTTTCTCTGATTTGTCGGATCACTATGGTCAATTATTGACTATAGATATTAAAGTGGAGCTGTCACCAGTATACACCAACAAAAGGTTCTTCTTCTATAAAAATATTCATACATTCAAACAGCTGCTACATGGTGAGTCCTGGCGGGATGTTCTTATGGTACAGGGGGTAAATGAAAAATATAACACTTTTGCTCGCATACTATTTTATTACTTCAACGTCGCCTTCCCAACTCAAACATGCAGGGTTGATGTCCCAGGTGAAAAATGGATAAGTAGAGAAATAAGAAATTACTCTAAATATATAAAGGACCATATGTTACATATCAACTAACTAAAAGTGAGTACCATCTTAATATTTACAAGCAAGAAAAATCTAAGTATAAAAAATTCATTTTTGATTTAAAAATAAGTGTAAATGATAATAAAATATATAACTCTAAAAACAAAAGTAAAACCCTCTGGAATATCTTAAACTCAGAAACAAATAATAGAAAAAGTAAAAGTAACATTACTCTAAAATCTGAATCAGGAGAACTAATTGAAAACTCTCAATATATTGCCAATATTTTTAGTGCTCAATATAATCTACCAATTTTAAACTCGCAACCACCAACTCCTCAATTTAATTTTAAACAAATGCCCACAATTTTCCTGCATCCTGCTGATGCAAACGAAGTATTCAACATCTCAATGGATTTACCTAACAAGTTCTCCTCAGGTCTGGATGAAATTCCTATATGCATCTTGAAGCATGCTGCTTTATCGATCAAAGATCCTTTGGCGGAATCTAGGACTGTTTTTCGAATGACAATTTTCCGAAAGACAGTTCTTCGAAGTACTGTTTTTCGAATGGACAATTATTCGAATGGATAATTATTCGAACGGATAGTTTTTCGAAAAGACAAATATTCGAAAGGACTATTTTTCGAGAATATTATATATGAGAAAACAAAGATAATTTTGTTATGACAGGCATATAGGCGACTATAATATAAATGTTAATAGGTACTATTAGGGCTTTGCATGGACCTCCGTTCGCTTCGCTCGCTACGGGGGCTCAATCACCAAGAACTAACCAAGTGCTAACCAAAAATAACCCAAGGCTAACCCAAACCAACCCAAAATTAGGAAGAAAGGTAAATTAATAAAAAACAAATCACAGGCACCGAAATGACAGGCAAGAACGCTACCTTCTACACCACCGAGGCGTTGCAGAAATTTTGCTAAAACGGTAAAAGGGACTAATCCAAGCTAAATTAAAGATTCGAAACAGGGTTCATTCGAAGAATTGTCTTTTCGAAGAAATGTCCATTCGAAGAAATGTCGTTCGAAGAAATGTCGTTCGAACAACTGTCGTTCGAATATTTGTCATTCGAAAAACCATCCGGATTCACCTTTGGCGCATATAATCAATGAAAGTCTGGTTGCGGGACTTTTTCCTGATAGACTAAAAATAGCAAAGCTTATCCCTGTGTATAAGAAGGGGGGCAAACAGGCTAGTGGCAATTATCGCCCTATTTCTTTGTTGCCCTCTGTGTCTAAGGTCTTTGAGAGGGTTTTGTATGTCAGATTACTCGATTTCATAAATCAGCATGAGGTTCTGAATGATCACCAATTTGGTTTCAAGCCATCCCTCTCGACCGAGCTAGCAATCTACCACGCATTAAAATTTATTTATAAGAGTCTGGATGGGAGGAGTAAGGTTGCGGGGTTGTGTTTTGACCTCTTCAAGGCCTTTGACACCATTAATCGCAATATCTTATTTGAAAAACTAAACAAGTACGGCATCAGGGGTACTTGTGCCAATCTAATAAGGTGATATCTCGGGGACATGTCGCAAACAGTTTATATCACGAACATGGGAAAGACTTTTACTTGCGAACAGTTAAACTGAATCAGGGAGTGCCACAGGGCTCCATTCTGGGACCACTTCCATTCATTGTCTATGTCAATGATCTGCAAGGGTTCAATGGAGGCTTGGTTTGCCAATATGCAGATGACACGTCTGTTCTGTTGGCAAGCCATTCCTCCGTCTCTCTATCTGCTTCTAGCTCAAACGCAATGGCCACAATGTCCCAGTGGTGTAATCAAAACTCACTTAAATTAAATATCAATATCGTTTTTGATAAGAATGTAAATAATCTTGAATCACTACTTGTTAGATTTGAAGGCAAATCCGTGGCCATTACTGAATCGGTGCGCTTTCTTGGGGTGACCATAGATCAAAACCTGGGTTGGGAGAACCACATCAACACCCTGAATTCGGGTCTGGCTAGTGCCTGTGGATTGATTAGGAAAATTAAAACTGTGGTATCTCTGGAAAGTCTACGTGTATACTGCCTTGCTCATGTGCAATCGCGTATAAATTATGGAATTTGCTTTTGGGGCTCATCAAAGGATGCCTACAAAATCTTTAGAGCACAGAAGAGGATCGTGCGCTGCATGCTGGGCAAGCATCCTAGAACATCGTGCCGGGATCTCTTCCTTGATCTGGATATAATGACAGCTCCCTCACTTTATTTTCTCTCGTTGGTCATGCTGGTAAAGAGAAATCCCGATCTCTTCATCAGAAACCGTGACCTGTATGCTGGGGACATGGAGATTGCTACTCGTGGCCGGGAGAGTCTCCGTATACCTCGTCACGAGTCATCCTTCTATGAGAAGGGTCCACACTACATGGCCATTCATGCCTACCATATCCTGCCACCAGAAATTAAAGATGTTACACAGATTAAAACCTTTAAGAAAGTGGTAACACAGTTTGTTAAGTCCAAACGCTATTATTCCTTTGGATTTATGGATTAAAATGATCATACTTTAGTACTCGTTGTATAACATTCCAATTTTAAATGAATTTTACTCTACTATATAGATATCCTGTTATTTTACTGTTCCTGCATTCACTGTCGCAAACCTAAGATGTAATTATTATTTTAAAACTGTATTATTTTATTTTCAATGTTGTTTTACATGTGTGACGTTGCTTTGTCATTTGATTATGATTTTGATGGCAATAAATGAAGTTATTAATATTATTACTATTAAGGAAATATAGACGCTGTTACATATGTCCTAGAGAAATGGATCGTAACGTTAAGACATGTTGCAATATTTGCTCAAGAAACATTTGCAAGAACCATTCAAAAACTCTTGTTGAATTTGACACCTGTTCACAAAAGTAAGTTAGCAACAATATTAGGAATATATATAAACGCACGTGAAACACTAGCAATACCATGCCTTTCCAACATGATTGTCAGTTTTTATCTGCATATTTACATTTTTTGTTTTAGGAAGTAACTACCAAGACTGCCAAACTTAAAATTGCGGTTATTTAGCGTCAGGTTTCAGGCTATTTGATCAACAAATCTTCTGTCTTCATAGAAGATTCGAATTTAATATATCGAGACATTCTTGTCAGCAATTAAATTTTAAATTGCGATTATTTGGCATCAGGTTTCAGGTTATTTGATCAGCAAATCATTTGTCTTCGTAACAGTTTCGAAGAAAACGCTTTTGTTACCCATCTCATTGCTCCACTTTTCGACTTAATATGTTAAAACATTCTTGTCAGCAGTTAGACTTTAAATTGCAGTTATTTCATTTCAGGTTATTTGATCAGCAAATCTTTTGTCTTCATAGAAGCTTCGAAGGAAAAGCTTTTGTATTCGTCTCATTGCTCCACTTTTCGATTTAATATGTCGAGAGATTCGTGTCAGCAAATAATTGTCTTCATGGAAGATTTCGACAGAAATGCTTATGTATCCCACACATTGCTCAACTTTTCGAATTAAATATATGGATGACATTCTTGCGGGCAGTTATACTTTAGATAACAGTTATCATAAACTCAACTTGTCCATTCAAGTACATCGATGACGTGCTTTTCAGTAGTTTTTCAAGTAAAATCATCTGACTTCAATTGAATTATTTGAAAAATTTATTCGTCTACGTTTTAATTGTATACAGTTATATTGAAACGTTTGTAATTGTTACATGTATGGTATGCTGCCGCCCTAAGATATTTGACGTTTTAATAAAATCATATCTCCAGCAAATGGAAATAGATGAAGTGAATGTAAAAATATTATTAAAAATATTACAAAGGGTGAAAGACAAAATGTTATAAAATACGCATTGTATCGAGCTAAAATTATTATTCGTATGGTGGCATATTGGAAATGATAGCATGATATTTCGTGCACCTGCATATCGAACATAGCAGACATTCAACTCTCCAATGAAATTAAACATGTTCACTAATAATAATTATGCTCTTTCTTGATCACGATTTTTCTTTTTAATTAAGAGGATATATTAGAATGTCTCCAATTAGCATTGCAAGCACGAAAATTACAATTACGATATCCACATACCGTGTAACGTAAGACTGCGTGTAATTTTGTAAAAGCTTAAATTAATTAAGTAGGAGAAAGCATATTAGAAATGTAATAAAAGGAATACTAATTGTCAGATTAACGTGCCACCGTATTTTTCGATTCTTAAAATTCATAACAGGATATTAGGTAAATACCTGGTTTGTATGTAAAAAACGATACAAGTGCTAATAGCGCAGATCCTGTTCAAAGCAGCGACAAATTATTCTATAAAGCTGCTAATATTTAATTATTCATTAGCAAATATCTTTGTTTTGTCAGCTATAAATTTACTTAGGAAAAACTGTTGCAAGATATCCTAGTTTGTTATAAAAATTACAAAACTTAGCTAGATTTCAGAATTAAATGAAATTTTGCTTAAGTGAGCTTTCTTCTAATATTCTGGATATCATGGTTCAAAATGGGGGTGTCGTAATGGGAAGGTTAGTGCCTTGAAGGTTAGTGGTTCGGGTCGTCTTCCTGGATTTTTTTTTTGTTTTAAACGCAGAGCTATGTTTATTATGTTATTTAGTTGTCACTGGACGGTAACTGCCATTCCGCTTGAATACCATTCAAAATTTGGCTCAAGGTTATATTGAATCAAATATTAATACCTTAACTGGGATCTAAATAACATTAGTGTTCCGGTAAGTTCAAGAGTTAATCTAACTTACTAAGTCCTTTAATTTATGACAAGACATTGGAAACATTCATGACATGTAATACACGGCGCAAGTGCTAATTACGCAAATCCGGTTCAAAATAGCGACAAATTATTCCATAAAGCTGCAAATATTTAATTATTAATTTACACGTTGGTATTTTTGTTTCGTCAAAGGTAACTGTACCCAATACCGAGTGGTGAATTATAATTATAAATAAATAACATGGGGAGCCTATAAATTATACCCTACGTGTTGTGTATCCTACCTGTTTCTAATGGTAATATTGGTCACAAATTGAAAAAGCTCTATAAATACCAATTAATTAATGTCTATGAAATATTTTGGGTTAATTTAAGCTTGCTGGCCTAGATTGACTAAAATCAAGGGAAAATTTACTGCTGGCAAGAATATCATGGACATCTTGAATGAAATATTTGTTTGAAGCTTTCGAGCTTAGAAAGCTTTCAAGAAGATATTTCCAAGCTTAGATCATTATTTGGTTCAATTGTTCAAAAGCACAGAAAAGTCATCGATATGTTCGAAACGAAATATTGACCCGAATCCTAATACGACAGATACAAAAGCAATTTCTAAAGTAAAATTCAGCCATATCATTTTAATGCTGGAGGGCTTTTCTGTTCCGGATTTATTATTCTGAAATTTAAGAAAGAATTCGAGCAAATAAATGGCTATTGTTTGGTTGTACCTTTCTGTTTCAGGCTGATATCGAAATGTTAAAATGCAAACAGGATTACGAAAACTTGAATAACCAAAATTCAATGCACTGAAGCTATTAGGTATATCATTACTAACTTTCACTATTAGGTAATCAAAGTAGTGAAGACTAAATTAATAATGTAAGAAGTATGGTGAAATGAAAAGATGCTAAAGAAAAAATCGTTGAACAAAAGTTATATTAGGGTCAATTATTCAAAAACGTGTGGCTAATTAATATCAAAGCAAAAAATATTATCGTTAAAGCTAATGAGATTTCTTGAAGAACGGGAGCCAAAAGGCGGTTTTTCATCGTCTGATTTATTTTTAATTAGTTTGTTTTGCACAGAAATATTCAAATTAAATAGGATTTAAAATGTGTCTCATGATTAACCGCAGCCACAGTCTTTTCCAAACAAATTTGTTACTATAGTCCAATAACCTCACAAAAACTGTCCAAATGCATAATTTTACATTTCAACTACATCCCACATCCCACAGGTGCCGCTTTCTTCCATCTCAATTAGATTATTGAGTGACTAAATTATGTATTTTCAAAGCCGCACTTAAGTAAATTTAGAGTATAATTTAGGTAGGTTTACACCGCATTCAATGTGTATTTTTGATACAGTCTTTATGACATACACTCAGTTTTACGAAATTTCTCGGGTTTTCTTTGCATGTTTTAAGGATACTCAAATTATAGAACTCCGCCCCATCTCTGGATGGATGAACCGAGTAGCCTATCCAGGGAAGATGCCGGTCCCAAGCCCGGATAAAGGAGGAGGGTTGAGCGGAGGGCCAACTACCCACCCTCGTAAAAGAAATCCAGTTACGACAACTTCAACTGTGCCTCGGAATTGGACACGAAAACACGGTACACGACATACGCAACGGAAAAGGACTATGAGTATTGGAACTTGGAATGTACAGAGCTGATATAGACCCGGAGCTTGCACAAATGCGGTACAGCAACTAGAAATGATTGGAATGGACATAACAGCAATCCAAGAAATAAGATGGCCGGAGAACGGGAACATAAAAATAAGCAAATCTGTCATATTCTTTAGCGGCAACGAACAAGGAAAGCACGAGTTTAGTACGGGGTTTGTGGTTAGAGAAGAATTGGTCCAGAATATATTAAAGTTTGAACCAATAAATGAAAGGGTATGTTACATCAGACTTAAGGGACAATGGTATAACATCTCAATAATCTCGGCTCATGCACCAACGGAAGAGAAGGATCAAAATATAAAAGATGCCTTCTACGACTCTCTTGAAAGGATAATCGACACTACCCCCAGTCATGACGTGCTACTACTCTGCGGTGACTTTAACGCAAAGATAGGCAAAGAACCTAATTTTGAACCAACGATAGGCAAGCACAGCCTTCATGACGTATCTAATGATAATGGCCAAAGACTCATAGAAACAGCTGCGTCCAACAACTTGCTTATAAAGTCGACTATGTTCCCACACAAAAACATCCACAAACACACCTGGGTATCAAATGACCACATCACTCGAAACCAAATCGACCATATTGCTGTGGATCTACGTCACGGAAGTAACATACTAGATGTCAGAAGCCTCAGAGGAATAGATGGAGACACAGACCATTACCTAGTCCGTGCGAAGGTCAGAATCAGAATATCACCACTAGATCCTAAGAGAACGATGGCAACTAACTCACAATGGAATCGGGATGAAATACAGAAGGAAGTGAAACAACAGCAATACGTAGAACAACTCAAACAAGAACTAAACTTTGGAGAAGACGGCAATGAAATCGAAAAGCTCTGGGAAGTAACAGCAGATAAAATAATAAAAACCGCGGAGAATGTGTTTGGAAAAACCGGCAGACGAAAGGCGAAATCGTGGTTTGATGAAGATTGCAGAAGACAGCTAGAAAAAGACAAACCATAAGAAAGCGTATAATACAACTTCAATCCAACGAAAGCAGAGAAAAGTACTAAAAGTGTCGGAAAGAAACAAGACAGCTAATTAGAATGAAGGAAAGGGAATTTGAACAACAGAGATACGAAGCAATAGAGAGAGATCGTCGCAAACCAGGATCCCGAAATTTTTACAAGGCAATATCATTTGAAAAAAGAGGCTTTAAACCAAGATCAATCTCAGCACTCAAAACCGAACAGGGCCGTATTCTCTTAAACGATGAAGAGTTGTCGGAAGAATGGAAAAGACATTTTGAGAAGCTACTAAATGTCGAACATGATGAACCGCATAAAGAAAAAACGTATGTGACAGCGGACCTACCAGTCGAAGATCCCTCTTTTGAGGAAACCCAGAAAGCTGTACAGAAACTAAAGAACTCCAAGGCACCAGGATCTGATGGCATAATCGCAGAACTTCTAAAACATGGTGGTAACGCACTTCATCAACAAATCCATAAGCTAATAATACTTTTATGGACCGAAGAAAAAATTCCAACACAATGGAAGGAAAGCATCATAGTGCCTATCCACAAAAAAGGAGATAAATCGAAATACGCCAACTACAGAGGAATCTCACTGATTAACACGGCATACAAAATACTGTCAAACATCCTACTCAACATACTTACTCCATTCGCAGAAAACATCGTGGGAGAGTACCAAGCGGGGTTTCGGGCTAAGAGATCAACCATAGACCAGCTATTTACTTTAAGACAAATTCTGGAAAAGGGATGGGAATACAACAGAACGATACACAACCTCTTTATAGACTTCCGACAAGCTTATGACAGCATAGAGAGAAGCCAAGTGTTTTCAATCCCCAGGAAACTTATTCAGATGACCAAAATCTGCATGGAAGGAGGAACATCCAAAGTTAGAGTGAACCAGAGCCTATCCAACAAATTTGATTTACGTAATGGTCTAAAACAAGGCGACGCCCTATCACCCTTACTTCTTAATATTGTCTTAGAAAAAGCCATCAGAACAGGCGAAATCAAAACCGAATTACTAACCACTAAAGGACCCAAGCTTCTAGTAGCTTACGCGGATGACATTGACCTCATCGGAGACACTGTATTAACGGTAAAGGATATTTTTAATAAAATCGAAAAGTCAGCAGGAGAAGTGGGGCTCAGGGTCAATGAAGATAAGACGAAATACATGTGCGTAAACCGAATGGGACGCAGGGATAGAATAGGACAAAACGTGACAGTGAAGAGCTACAACTTTGAACGAGTGGAACGTTTTAAATACCTTGGATCTACAGTCACGGCTGATAACGACGTCACAGAAGAAATCAAGGGCAGAATACAGTCCGCAAATCGCTGCCTATATGCATTAAAAAATCTGATCCAATCTAAAACCCTGACAAGAAAATCCAAAGTCACTATATATAAAGCTATTATCAGACCAATAATAACGTATGGGGGCGAAACATGGACAATGACCAAGGCCAACGAAGAAAAACTGCGACGCTTCGAACGCAAAATCCTCAGGAAGATTTATGGCCTCCTCCGCGACGCAAGAACCGACCAGTACCGCATTAGAACCAACGCTGAATTAGCAGAACTGTACAGCGACAGTGACATCATCCAGGATATCAAAGCTCACCGTTTAGGATGGGCAGGCCACTTACAACGGCTTGACGATCAAAGGCTTGTGAGATTGATATGGGAAGAGGTTTCAACAGGAAAAAGACCACTCGGACGTCCCAGATTGCGATGGAGAGACAACATCAGATCAGACCTCCGCAAAATGAACATCCCCTTCGACCGTCGACTGATGGAAGATCGTACCTTCTGGAAAACAGTTGTCCAGTCAGCCAAGACCCACCCTGGGTTGTAGCGCTAAATGATGATGATGATGATGATGAAATTAAAGATGAATTAAAAAAATCGGTATGATTAAATAAACGGGAGCTTTAAAAAAATTATATATGAAAACAAAGTCCATAATTCATTTAATCGGTAATGACCTTTCTATGAAAACTTAAGCTGAGTGATGATATTGGATAAACTAGATCTGCCAGCATCCAATGGATACCTCTTGAAGGGTATTCAGAAAAGAAAAGAGCATATATGTCCATGACATTCTTGTTACGAGCATAAGAATTTCAAAGTATGCATAAAGTTACAGTGCAATAAAATAATGTATATTTGAATTATTACGAAACAAATTTTAAGCTTTTGAATTTCATCTGACAAACATTGAAAACAAAGTTCATAATTCGTTTAATCGGCCATGACTTTTGTATGAAAGCCTGAGCTGAGTGGAGTTATTGAAAAAATTAGATCTGCCAGCATTCGATGAATACCTATTGAAGAGTAATCGGAAAAGTAAAAAAGCAAATATGTCGATGACATTCTTGTTAGCAGCACGAGTTTTTGAAAATAAGTTTTAAGTTAGAGTACACCAAAATTATCTATATTTTAATTAATACGAAGCAAATTTTAAGTATTTGAAATTATTTTGTATGACGAACATCGAAAACAAAGTCCATAATTCAGTTAATCGGTCATGACCTTTCTATGAAAGCGCTGAGCGAATAATTGAGAAAACTAGATCTGCCAGCATTGCCAGCATCTCTCTCTCTCTCTCTCTCTCTCTCTCTCTGCCATATTCTAATCTTTGAGTATAGGCCTCTCTCATATGATTCCATGTTTCTCTCTTCTGGGCTATCTGGTACCAGTTCA